>JAUTBT010084722.1:0-12097 GCA_032361225.1 Lepetodrilus schrolli | reverse complement strand
AGACCAAGGATGATAACTGCATTACCACTCTACAGACATCGCATCCTATCAATATCGCGTCAGAAAGGTAACTTTTGTGAACATAGATGCTGGGCCCCCGGAGCTAGATTTGAACCTGGAACCTTTGGCTTCAAAGTCCAACATTCTACCACTGCGCTACCACCTTCCCCGCAGTTAACTTAAAATATGCAAAATATGTTACACATTATACAAATACATATACCTTTGTTTCTCAACATATTTATTATACTCTGCTCTGAAAAACTATGAACTCGAGGAAAATGCTAGCAGCCTGCTCAAATTTTACCAGCCATGGGTGCGATTGATCGGGCAGTAATTTGGGCACTTGATGTATGAAATATGAACTCGTTACAATAAAGTAATAGTGAATGGATGTTGTTATTAGTTACCAGCATGATTTCTCTGTACAGCTTTTTACAAGATGAAATTTCTTGTATATATAATAAATTTATACAAAATCGTAATGGATCTACACTATTAAGAAAGCGAACTTGCTAATATTCATGCCAAATGTCGTTTTACCATTCGAATCGAGGGTGGTCACAATGACATTACAGTAATTAATAATGCTTACCTACAGCTGGGGTGTACGACTTTTTATGGGACACCTCTCAACCAATCAAATCGCTAGAATTATTGCATATTTTGGGTATAAATGCTTACTTCCCTTGGTCATCTGGCCAACCTGCACACTCCAATACTCCTCATGCAACCCAGCCTTCCACTTACATCAATAGCAACCGATTTTATCTTCCAATTTGCACCTCATTGTCAAGATTAATCCACTGCCATATTGTCACTAAATGTGTGCACAGAGGCATGAATTAATTACTATCAGTCTAATCATCTCATCGTATTAACACTGGATCCGTTTCCATCAATAAGGATATTCAACATGTCTATATTTTATTGACCTATTTTATAGGTTGTTTATACAGATGCTTTCCAAGCCAATACAAACATTTAAGTAAAATATTTATACCAATATATAAATCAGTGCTGCTGTTTTTCATTCGTGCTGGTGTATTTGTACGTCATTCTGGATTGCTTGTAATATTTTCTCAAACTACAAGTTTGGTGTGCTGTATTTCTTTTTTAAATGTATAAAAATAGATTATTTTTATTAAATTGTTCTTAGAAATGCATTAGTGTTATCAAAATATTGTGAATATTTGGGTGTACTAAGTCGTTCAGATATCCCACTAATAACGGTCCTATTATTTGTAAAAAAAAGAAGATTTATTAGAGAAGAGGTGAAGCAAGACGATGATGGCAACAAATAGTAATCAGATTCAACAATAGAATTACTAATACTTTGTCTATGTTGGTTCTAGCTGGATTAGTATTCCTATTGGGACAACACTTGGCTTATGAATTAGCATAAGAACAATATTTTAATTTTTACTTTGAATGAATTAACAATTGTAAAATGTTGTTGCGTAAATTGATGATTCCGTTCATAAACTAGGCGATTATTTGTACACTATCGGTACATATTTTTATTATTAAAGCATTCATATTTATAGTTATTGTTATCTTCCTGATTACCAAGTGCATGCATCAAGATGGCTACCATTCCAAAAATTATTTGGTGGTGCAATGTTCAAAATACAAAATGCTTATTTAACACCAGTGCGATATACTGTATATATCATTTGCTAGGATTTAGAAGCTATAAATATCTTACAAAGTCAGCAGCTGACTTCCATTACATGACACCTGGGTCACCCAATTTGTTCATTGATTGCCAGCCATTATGTCGAAATCTGATAGAAGGGCCTACTTTCTTTCAATCAGCCATGATTTGGCTATCAGAACTACTTTTTATCGCATGTGAAGTACATACAAAATGTTTTGTTTCAATGTTTTTCTTTTGTTCTTTCCTATTTTTGGCTTTTCAAGATAATTTTGTACATTTTCAGTTTGTCCTTTTACTGCTGAGCATATAGTGTTGTAGGCCTACCTGTGCAGGAGGTATTCTTATTTTGCTAGATTAACCCTACATTAAAGATACGATGAAAAACAAGTTATTCCTATTAAACTAGAACATATTACTTTATTTATTTATTGTTTAATCTTGCTGCGGGAATCTATCACCCATTTGTTATCATTCTGTCTTGACGGATTATACAATGGACTAATGACTGTTGAAGTGATAGTGTATTCCTGTAACCTATTATACATCAATACACTAGCACAATACACTAGCACAATAGCTCCTCCACTAGCACAGTGACCCTACATGGAGGAGAGGATGTCAATGGGTCATCAATACTGATTGACACTAATACCCGGATTATACATCTCCTTGCATGCTTAGCATATTGACCGTCATAGACTAGAGAAACACATGGTGCAGCAAAAGAACAAATACATGTACACATATTTTCAATTCATCGGCGTTATCATTTGTCGAGGCAACAACTGTCCATAGCAACAACCGTACAATAATTTAGTGCTACTACCTAATTCCTCTTTAGATATCTAGATAATATTTCACATGCTAATTGAGTACTGGCAAGTGCTCTATTAATTGTCCGTTTATCTCGTATTATCATTTTCAGTCATTGGTGTTCTAATGTATACATTATTTTTATATGATAAAACAGCACCCATGCATGTATTTAAAGCAAACGTGTGAAGTAAAATAGTAATAGGTTATATAGACAAAGATATTATCAGGCAATCTACAAAGTAGCAATTTGGGAACTGGTCAGGTACATGTACTTCCTAGCAAAGTGATAAATTTGAGTGAATTGTAATAGTTTTTGATTAAATGTACCAAACAGGGGTTTGGAACATTACCTGCCAGACTACAGTTTTTAAAACGAGTTTAATGTTTCACTTTGAATGGCTGAACAATTCTAAAAATATCATATACCTACATGTAATCGATATCTATCACCCAGTTTGCAATTCCAAGATACAACTAACTTTGCATGGGCAGTACTGACGAATCACCATTTCTCTTACTAACATCGCAATATGCGATTCACTTCATAATTCTATTGTAGACCGATTTTAAAATATATGTTCACATCGATGCATTTAGCTTTTTTTAAAAGAAAATCTAAATAAAATCTAAAGAGCATTTGGTCAATTCAAAATCATCCACTCACAGCTCAACTCACAAAAATTAATGTAGCACAAAAATGTGGGTAAAGAAATGCAATTAAATATTTATAAAACCATGGCTTCTAAAGTGATACTTTTCTTTATGAAACTGGCCTCAGTTCACAGAATAGATAATGGGTGTAGTCTCCAATACAAAGTGAGTCTCGAGGACCACTATAGGCATATATGCCGACAGTTTTACGATAATGCACATAACAAACAATGCCCATAATGCTATACCTTCATATACAACAAGTAGCAATTTGCCCTCACGCCACTAGGCATTAGATGCAAGACTGTTCAAGCAGGGGCCGTCTAACAAAGCAATATAGCATTTCACCCACCGCAAGACGTAACTGTATGACACTTGAGCCTATTAGTGTTGTGCCACAATCATACTGTGAATTTGGCCGAGTTCATTACTACGACTAGATGGATAGATTTTTTGTTTTTTAAATTGGGATTTAGATTTTATTTGGGATATCATGGCTTGAAAGTTTAGGGCAGGAGGAAACCTGCAACATCCATAGCGCTGAATATTGCAGTAAACCTGTGAGCATCGGCTGGTACGAACAAGACCAAGGATGGATAACTGCATTGCCACTCTTCAGACAGCGCATCCTATCAATATCGCGTCGGAAAGGCAACTTTCGCGAACATTGATGCCGGGCCAAACTTCAACTAAAATCAGGCTTAAACCATCTATCACATTCAAATGGATCAGCCTTGAATATACATTATTGTAACCCCTGCAAGTAAAACTAATAAAACACAAATGGCCCTAATCTCGACATATGAAATTATATTACCTGAAAAGTTTCCCCATTACAAATACATCACTGCCCTGACCATGCAGATATTTGTAGGATTCCTGCGCACTAATCTGGATACCAAACAGAACATGTTCCCCATTAGAATTAATTTTCCCCCGGTAAATAAATTGATGCTACACTTACCCCTAAGCTGTACTTCAACGTCGTGCCTACACGGTACTCGCACTATAGCTAGCCTGGTACAGTTTATCACTCGGTCCAATTGCCATAATCTTCATCCCATTTACATAGCAGCAATTGATATCGACATATCAACACTGAGCAGTGGCAGTGTCGCACCCGAGGACAGTCATGCATGTTGAGAGGCGGGGGCCCTCACAGCTGTGGACTCCTATTTCAGCTTTAAGAAACATCCCCTGCTCATGTTTATGGTAGGTTAACTTTCCTTTCAGCCGTCACGACACTTCTGAACCCTATACTGTTGTGACCAATAGGTCTCTGTTGACAATTTAGGGGTGTGGTTTTTGGGAGGGGAATGTACAAGTGGGGTTTGATGTGGGTTGTATATGTAATATTACTACTATAGGAACTATCTATACTTCGCAGGGTACTTTTGTTGTACTGGTTCAGTTAAAAGAAGTCGTCTACTTTGCGTCGAATCCAGAGTGCATTACAACTCATTCTCAATTTCTATGTATTTACAATCTTCACATAATACTATCAATGATTGTTTTGTAGTGAATGGAATTTGGCCCATAATAAATGGACTTATTATTATTATAATATTATTATTATTACTATCATTACTACTATTATTATTATATTATGTAAAACACTAATTCTGTGGAATACTTAACACTATTTCGACAATGTCTTAAAAATAATAGCAATACAATAATAGCAATACAAATTGTCTATCATCAGAATTATAAATAGTATCCTATTGAAAACGCATACACAAATTACTTCATATAAAAATGACAATAAATGTCATTTATAATAATCAATAATAACAAGTATTTATATCCTGCCAAATGCAATACGCCAAGTGTATGTTCAATGTAGCAATTATCCATGTGATACGATGGATAAAACTATTTTGGAAGTAAACTTAGGATATTTAGAAAAAGTAGCAGCTGTATTGACATCAGAATAGGCATCTAAGTGTAGCTGGGGTTACTCCTTTGGCTCATTCGGTAGAGTGTTGGACTCGCAATCCAGCAACTTGGGTTCGAATCCCAGGATCGGCAGGATCCTCTGTTACATAAGCATGGGTAGTAACCGTCAGACATTGATCTTTAATGGCAGTTCTACTTTCTAACATTGTTCACTGCCTATTTTCAAAATATTCCCAATTGACAAATACAACAGCCCTAGCCTGCAATCAATTAGTGGTAATGGTAATGTTACAATATCTTCATTGATAGGGATCCTACCATCGATAAGGATGCTACCACTGTACTGCACCTAGTAGTACTGTGACCTCAATCAGTCAACAGAAGACCGTGTTTGTCCTAGCAGACAGACAGTGTATCTCGACACTTCCGTCTTTGAGCTATTGTGTAGCATCACGGAGACGTGCCACATTCAGTCCTTACCTGTATTAACAGGTTAACAGAACTTCCATTGCATGATTTTAAAAAACCAACCCATCGATTTAAAACATTTGTATAATGGGTAATAGTTTGAAGTGATAGACCATTTATTTTTCAAGTGACGAATCATTTACTTTTGAAGAGATGAACAATTTACTTTTGAATTGTTAAACCTGAATTTGATGCATAGGAAGAAGCAGTGTAGAAATAAATTTAAAAAGTTATAGCAAAATGTAATAAAAAAGTTATTAGCATACAGTTCACATCAGTCAATCAACAATGAAATAGGAAAGGGTGGTAGCATCTTAAAAATTGACTTCATTGTTTAATATGCAGCCTGTGAATGTGCTTACTACATAAAAAGAAAAAGAATGATCTGCTAATGTGCTACCACACATTCTGTCATATTAAAGTGACAAGATCATTATTGCATGCAATATGACATTAACATTTTTTGTTTATATTTTTCTAAATAATATTGTCACAAGACCTGCCCATGCTCTAGCCAAAGTCTGGGAAATAGAGATTATTAACCGAGTGTCTTTAGATATCGTCTATATCCTGTACTTAGGGATAATCTTTGTATTACACGAGCTTCAGCCAGTCTAATAAATAGAGATTATCCTTAAATCCAGGATATAGATGATATCTAAAGGCACTCGGTTAATAATGTCTTTACCATCTAATGTCAAGCTTAAATACTTCTCTACAAGTAGAAAACATGAATGTGTGAACCAACATTTTAAAGTTCCACATAGGAATACATGCAGGTCGGTAAATTGTAAACCGCTTCACTCATTGATAAATACAATAAAAGAAAATAACACTTTAAAAACAATTCTCATTTCTATTACAAATTGTGAATATATTAAATCTAGTCGATTAGCACATAGTATCCGATCATAATTGTCATCCTGTTTACTATTTCCATACAGTAGCACTTAATAGTATGATGTCACATAAAAATGACGTCATGTCAAATTAGCTCCATAATTTGCGTAGTTATTAGTCAGGCAAAGTAGCATGATACATGAAATATCTGTATACTTCCTTGTTCTCATAAACTTACTTGAATTGCAGTCTCATTACTGGTTATTTCAAGGTTTATTGGTAACATTTTAATAAATATTATATGATTTTTTATGTATGCACATAATATTTGGTAAAATTCAAGATATTATTTAGAACAAAATGGCAAAAACAGTGTAAATAATGTCCATGTTCAATTAAGCATTAGATGATAAATGATAAATGTTTCGTAATCTCTGGGCCCGGTGTACACGCATACACTCACATATATTTGATTGTCCTTGTATCGGATGAACAGATTCCGGAGTATCCCCGCCTCGTTCAGGTCTCCGAGTCCAATCATGTCCTCGATTCCTTTCACGGATGTGGCATGCATGTGCCGCATATTCCGCTTGCCGTCGATCCAGTGTTCCTTGTCGTCATCGTCCACGACCTTGATCTTCCCCGACTCGGAGAACTGGACCCGGGCGCCAATGGCGACGGCAAATTCTCCCCGGACCTCTGGATCCAGCCACACATGATCACCCTGCCGACAGAAAAAGGATAAATGTAAAAAAATGGAGACTGTACGTGCAAAGATTTGGTGTCATTAATTGGTGTCATTAATTGTTAGAAAGCAAGATTTGTCATGTGAGGTTATAGGTTGTAAATAAAAAAATCATTTGCAGGATTTAAAACATTATTAATGTTAAATTGAGCAAATATTATAAAAGAAAAGATGTAGATTTCACCAATTATGTTGATTTGTGTGAATTTAGGTTTTCAAGATAATTTCATTAAAGTCACATGAACACAATTACAGTACTATAATAATAATAATAATAATAATAATAATAATAATAACAATAATGTGAACTAATAATGTGAACATTTATATTGTGCCAAATCCATGCTTGAAAGCATGCTGATGGCGTTACATTTTTACCCCGGTCATTGGATCTGTGTGCACTCAATTCCTTCTCAATTCCCTGGGCAGTAAACCAAGTATGAAATCTACACTGTGTAGACAACACATCTTATCATGATTGCTTTGGAAATGTAACTTCTGCATGTTTAAAATACAGAACCTTTGGTTCACAGGACAAAACTTTTAATTTCTTTTTATAATTTGAGTTTTTAGACTTTAGAGCCGCTTTCAAGATTACTTCTCTCATATCACGGCTTGTCGGTTTTAGGATGGGAAATAACCCACAACATCCATAGTGCTGAATATTGCAGTAAACCTGTGAGCTGGTACTGACAAGACCCAGGGTGATAACTGCATTGCCACAGTACAGACAGTGCAACATAATAGAAATCTTATTAAGTTGTAGAAATTGACCAAAAACCTTGCTTTGAAATAATTTATCAACAAAAGTCCTTCATGCCTCTGTGCACGATTTCATTTTTCTATTAAATATTTTTATTTTTATTTAAAAAATCCTAAAACTCAAAATTATATGATTACATAAACATGACAAAGATTATCTATAAATATGTGAAATCCCAGCTATGTAACTTGCAATGACAAGTTACTATAAGGCCATGGTTAATTTATTCTCTGGTTTACGGATTTTTCGACGATAACTTTGGCTTGAGTAATCGAAAATATAAAGAATAATAAATAATATATGTTGGCCAGTCTGTCTGATCAAATAAAATAAAATAACAATAATTGGAGATTTTGAATTGTCGGCTGCCAGAAAATAAATTTTATTGATAAAAATAAGTGTTTATCATTAGTATTAGTATTAGTATTAGTATTATTATCTAAAATACATTTATTTCTAATTTCTATTATTTTTTTTTCACAATGAAATTTACTTTTTTTCAGATATTACAGTCCACTAACAATTCCCATTGTCACATGATAAATGTTCTGTCTATTGACTCAACAAACAACAGCTTTTACAAACATTACGCTCCAAAAATCGTAATGCACACATTTAATGATTGTTCCACGTCACGTTTGATTTGTGAACTATAAAGTTGGTGTAAACACAATGAAAATACCTGTGAAATTTGGCTCTAGATGCAGTTTTCATTATTAACCTAATTAAATACATAGTTATTAAAATGCTATAATATAATAAAGACCAATATTCAAAAAGTTAATCAAATTATACAGGTATTTTTATGGAGGCAATTGTGGGTTTTTTTCTCTCTCCAAAAGTTCTATTCATCCTATTCATCCCCAGATCATCACATGACATGGAAATAATTACCTTCAGCATAATTTCCTAAATAAAAAATATAGTATTTTTCAGATTCAATGATGTACGTGAAATTTGCATTAATATATTGAACCACCCTCAACCCACCCACACCCACACCACCCCTAAAACCACACCCACCCTCAACCCACACCTACCCTCAACCCACCCACACCCATGCCGCGCCTCAACCCACACCCACCCTCAACCCACCTCCCACCGACCCATACCCACCCTCAACCCACCCACACATACCCTCAACCCACCAACACCTACCCTCAACCAACCCACACCCACCTACCCCACTGACCCACACCCACCCCACCCCTTACCTACAGCACTCTCTCTCTCTAGTGGACACTCTCCGCTACCATTGCGAATATATTAACATGATGATCAGAGGCAGCAACATACCGTGAACCTGACAACTGCCTATTATCCAGTGTTCCATACCTACTTCAGAAATATAACCACTGCTGGTATGTAGAGCATGGCGACTGGTTTGATGGGAGAGTACAGAGATCTCAAAACAGAGATACCATGCTGGCTGGAATTTGGGCTTTCATCGTGAATATTTTTAAACGAAAGAAAAGATGGCAGATTATGTCCATCATGAAAACAAACTGGTTTGGGGCTGCTGTAACCATGGCAATGAGATATATAAGATATACACTCTATTATTGGGGTGTTTGCGTATGAGGAATGGGATGTGCGAGAGGGGATTACTTTATTTACTGCCGCTTTTCAGATATCAGATACCCCAAGGAATGGCTGTTGCAGACAATGAAGGAATAAAAGAATTAGTGCTTTACGTCATAGCGAGAATATTTCACCCATACGCAACGACTATGGTGCAGGTAAACAAAGGGAGATAACTACAGAATACAACAGCAATAGTATCGAAAATATTTACTTCATATTGAACTACTGGTAGTCTCCATTGGAATTGTGAGGGCATTGAAATTCAGCACTGGTATTCAAACTCAAATCAATAAGTTTGTATTCCGACCCACTATCAACTGTGCTATATCTTACCAGTTTACCTAAGGATATGATTACCACTAGCTTACGACTTCTATTCTTAAAAATTGTCTCCTGTTATTTCTATATTATTATTATTTCTTTTAATTGGGGTTTAGAGTTGCTTTCCAGATTCATTCACTTATCACAGCTTGTCAGTTTATGGCAGGAGGAAACCTACAACCTCCGTAGTGCTGAATATTGTAGAAAACCTGTGAGCACTGGCTGGTACTGACAGACCAAGGATGATAACTGCATTGCCATGGTACAGACAGTGCATCCCATCATGATCACATCAGAAAGGTAACTTTGCAAAGTATATTCACTTAGTATACACATTATGGCTTATGTATCTCAAGAAATATCATTCCTGCTCAGTTTCAGTGGGAAAACGGTGCACTCACATCGATAACAACGTACATTTTCATCTTCAATAATACAGACTGTCACTATACCAGTGTAATTAGCAGCGGTTGCATTTGGAATTTCTCAGTGAAATTGGAGACAGCACTCTTTACTCGTGATGCAGAAAATCAATTGTGCACTTCCGAATGAACTTCCATTTACTGTTTACCCTTGAACCAAATCTATCATCTTTTTACTGGAAAAAGTTAGCAGCTTGTTGAAAATGTTTGTATATATTATCATGAGATAAAAAAATACATAAAATATGAAAATATTGAAAACCAGTAGGACATGCAGAAAATGTAGCATGTTGCCCAATATATACTACCATCAGAATTTAAGGGAACGCTGATATTGATATATTTATAGTACTTTCAAATGCGGACACATAAAGTGGTATATCTAAAAAATTAGACATATAATTGTAATGAAATTTACAATATATGCAAGAAAATGCACTGGCAATACTAATCTGGTACGTGCATACACCTGTCTCTTTGGGTTGTGTAACTGTGCTACTTAAAAGTCGCCTCTCTTTGAACAAAGAAATGTAATTATGCTTTCCCTTATTTGTTTATGGTAGTATACTTGTGCAGACAAATCAAATATATATACTTTCAGGTCAAAATACATTTGACCATGAAATATGACAACAAACAGTGATTGTATGCCCTCAACCTTTTTTTATTTATATAATTTCGCTATAAATATATCTTGACTGCCAGCCATCCCTAACAAGTAGGTGTTACTTTGTAAAGTATGGGATGTTTAATCACTTATTTGATATGGGGACTGTATCGTGACTCAACTAAGTAGGAAGTATAGGAATTTTCCACAGGGATCAAATGATACATTTTATAAAATGTTTGCCCATATGGAAACACGAGTAAAACTATCTTACCATTCAGGCCCCCGTTCCACAGAACGGTCGTAGCGTTAAGAGAATCTTAACTCCATGCTAAAGTGACTCAAACACAAAATTCATATTGCATAAACTTAAAGAGCTGATGATCCTACACCACGTACAGTGATTAATTTCCTCACAAATGAACTGTTATCGATAAATCAGCTCATTTTCAGGGCAGTCAGTTTATTTACATAGACTGCTAGGTGAGCAGGAGTGTGAAATGCTGTGTCATAACATGCGACGTCACCTTCGGTAATTTGAATACCATGCGCAGCTGTCAACCGTCTGACCGAGGACCAATCATAACATACTCTTCTAACCACATGACTAACATGGGAAATCCTGATGAATATGCACCATTTAAAAAAAATCGATTGTTTATCATCGACAGGCAAGAGGATTTATTTCGATGGGTTTACGTAGCTTTTCATCCCTGAAAGCGCAGATTCTTACAAATATAGCTCTATGTATTAGATATGAGCAATAATAATAAAAGGCATAGGCAAAATCACACCATATTTGCCACATCCACCACAGATGATTCCTTTTAACATATCAGTTACGACTATTGTAATGCTATGAAGAACAGGGCTAGCTTTAATCATGCAACTAATTTTAGACAATGATCGCCTGTTATTGGCTAGGTCACTCTGACCCAGGATTTCAATATATACGTACTTTGCATGAATAATTTTCACGACAGTGATGACATACACATGCACATGATAAAAGCGAGCCGAAAGATTGATGTATGTTAAATATAGCTCACATAAATTTCCATAAATAAAAACGAATTTTCAGTGTCAGAAAATCTAGAGTGCAGATTCAACTGGTAGCATCGGATTGCAAAGATTGCTGATATTTAGGATTTTTCTGCTCATATTAAATTAATTAGAATACTGTATACCAGGCAAATTTAGAGGTTGCGGGCTAAAGTGGTTTTGAGGATTGGTATTTTCGAGGTTGCCTGTCTAGCATTTAAATAAAATATTTGGTAGATATAGTCTAACGGTAGTGGTTATTATATATCTACCTCCTGAT
>JAUTBT010084721.1:0-12097 GCA_032361225.1 Lepetodrilus schrolli | reverse complement strand
TTAGTTCACCGTCACGTATGGGTGAAAGATTCCCGCTGTGACGTAAAACAAAAATTCACTCACTCACTCACTCACTCGTCATTTACACTCACATTTTGGTGTGGGAGTGCCTGCGAAGGAGGGCATGAGAATGAATTCTCAGTGCTTCTCTTGCTTACCTAGGAAGTATTGGCATAGGGTGAGAACGAAACTGATTGAATTCTTATATACTAGTATTTCATTTACCTTAAACAAGTATATGTCGGTACATTAGGTAGACAGGAAACAGTAGCTGTAGGATACTACCTTTAAATATTTACTACGACATATATTTCTCCTTTTACCAAAGTAAATAGGCATAATATGAATTTAAAATAATTATTACAGTTTGCTGTCATTTGAAGTGAACTAATACTTTTTAAAATATACTATTACATGTAATGTATGACTATATAACATGTCTATTTCAGTTGAGTTATCGATATCTAACTCGTATCTAATTCGAATTGCTGAAATGAAACCTAATAATATACAGTATTATGTTTTGTTTGCATTACGTAGGCGTACAGTTTCTAAGTTAGATCTATAATGGAAAGTTTGCGTTGCTTCTCATTTAAAATATATTGTTCCAATTTACTGTTTAGACAGACACATTTTAATAAACTAGACTACAATACATGGGCGTCACATACATGTATATGCAACAGTTAATAGGAGATTAGTATCTTATTTTTCTTAAACTACATTCCTTTACTGAAATTGAATATTTTAACGACCAAACACCCGTGTTATTGTAAATATCGACTGAACCTATCACTATTTTGGACGACTAAATTCTTTATTAAATGCCAAAATTAGTCCATTCATTGCCAAAATTAAATGGATTCGTTTCATTTAAAGATCGATGGAAGTAAAAAAAACAACATACAGTCAGATCTGAGGTTCGAACTCACAACATGTACTATTAGCCTATTAAGGAAACGCTTAGCGATCACATATATCGCACTTGACATATCTTTGATGTATCTTTGGGAACATAGTGTTCACAGCTAATATAAAAAATGTATTCTTTATTCTTATTTCTCTTACACTATGTATATTGCCTACATATATAAAATATTTTCACTACCGAACACCACTTTAAATTTACTGTTTAGACAGACACATTGTAATAAACTAGACTACAATACATGGGTGTCACACATACATGTATATGCAACTGTTTAGACAGATACATTGTAATAAACTAGATTACAATACATGGGTGTCACACATACATGTATATGCAATTTACTGTTTAGACAGACACATTGTAATAAACTAGTCTACAATACATGGGTGTCACACATACATGTATATGCAACTGTTTAGACAGACACATTGTAATAAACTAGACTACAATACATGGGTGTCACACATACATGTATATGCAATTTACTGTTTAGACAGACACATTGTAATAAACTAGACTACAATACATGGGTGTCACACATACATATATATGCAACTGTTTAGACAGACACATTGTAATAAACTAGACTACAGTACATGGGTGTCACACATACATGTATATGCAACTGTTAATAGAAGATTATACATGTATGTATTATATTCTTTACTGAAATAGAATATTTTCACTACCAAACACCCCTGTCACTGTTTTGGACAACTATTCGTTATTTCATGCCAAAATGAGTCCATTAATTGCTAAAATTGAATGGATTAGCATGGTGCGAGACTGAGTGGTCACCCCAACCACCAGCCTTTTCCTCCCCAAGTCTGAAAGGTTTCAAAGCCATAACATATGCTACGTATGTGTCATATTCATTGTAGAACGCGGTTGGATAGAGGTAGCGACACAGTTTTGACAGAATACAAAGACAAATAGACAAATAGACATATCGTATGACAATAGACAGATAAGAACAATAGAATGTGAGATTAGACTGATATGATGACATTAGACAGATAAGAACATTAAATAGTTGACATTAGACAGATATGATGACATAGACAGAGAGGATGTCATTAGACAGATGACTTTAGACAGATATGATGACATTAGACAGATATGATGACATTAGAGAGGATGTCATTGTCTAGTTTACATTAGACAGAGAGGGTGCCATTAAACAGATAAGAACATTAGAAGGTGAGATTAGACACATAGGATGACATTAGATAGTTGACATTAGACAGATAGGATGACATTAGACATTAGACATATATGGTGACATATATGATGACATTAGACAGATAAGAACATTAGAAGGTGAGATTAGACAAATATGATGACATTAAACAGATATGATGACACTAGACAGATAAGAACATTAGATAGTTGACATTAGACAGGATGACATTAGATAGTTGACATTAGACAGATAGGATGACATTAGATATTTGACATTAGACATATATGATGACATTAGACAAGTGATAACATATGTCATCTTCTCTGTGTAATATCACCTTATAATGTTCTTATCTAATGTCATCCTATCTGTCGAATATCACCGTCTAATGTCATATCTGTCTAATGTCATCATCTCTGTCTAAAATCAACTGTCTAATGTTATCCTATCTGTATAGTTATCATATCAGTCTAATCTCACATTCTAACGTTATTATCTGTCTAATGTCATCATATCTGTCTAATGCCATCAAATATGTCTAATGTCATCTGTCTATTGTCATCCTATATGTCTATATCATCCTATCTCTCTAATGTCATCCTACCTGTCTAATGTCATCCTAGATGTATAATGTGATCGTATCAGTCTAATCTCACATTCTAATGTTATTATATGTCTAATGTCATGATATCTGTCTAATGTCATCATATATGTCTAATGTCAATTATCTAATGTCATCCTATCTTTCTAATGTCATCCTCTCTGTCATCATATCTGTCTAATGTCATACTATCTTGTGGTTGGGGTGACTGGAAGGCTTGGGGTCGGGTCACGTGCTCGGCGGGGAGATAATGGGACTACCTAGTACCCCTAAAATACTAGGCACTTGACACGATCGATAAAAACCGGAAGCTATTAGTTTAAATACATAGAACAACAAAAGAATTGTTACCTTAAATTTATTATGATGTGATCAGTGAGGAACATGAATATCACCGAAACGTATATATGATAAATAAAATTAATGGTAACATTATATCATGTGACAAGTAGGCCTAGATTTATCTGGTATTATTGGTAAGGAAAAAGTAATATCGTCTGTTTGATTATAGGTACAATACACTCAAACTCAGAATGTGTAATATTAGACCTATTAAGGAAACGCTTAGTACTCACACCTATCGCACATAACATAACTGAAATGTATCTTTGGAAACATAGTGTTCACAGCTGATTTAAAACATTTATGCATATTTGTTCGAGAGTTTGTTTCTTATTTGTTCACCCTTGATATCGATTCTACCAGTCACCATATCGGACGACTCCATTCTTTATCAAAGGTGAGCTGTGACCAATCTGGAGTTTATCCACAAATAAATTATTAATCACAATAAAAAACGTTTAGTGAGTTAAATTGAACTATTAATGTCCGATGTCCGACAGAAGGAGATTATTATCTTATTTTTCCAAACACCGGTGATATTGTAAATATCGACTGAACCCTTCACTATTTTGGACGACTAAATTCTTTATTAAACGCCAAAATGAGTCCATTAATTGCCAAAATAGAATGGATTAGTCTCATTTAAGGATTGATAATTTTTGCAATTTAGATAATATCTGTTTATATGCAAGATGTGGGGAAATTGTGATGCAAGCCATGTAACCAGTCAATGAAAATCATTCCAGGTGTTAAAAAAACCCATTCTGCTAGATGTGAGGGTCAAACTCACAACGTGGAATACTAACTATATTAAGGAAGCGCTCAGCGTTCACACCTATCGTACTTGACATGACTTTGATGTATCTTTGGAAACATAGTGTTCACAGCTAATTTCAACCATTTATTGTTATTTGTAAAAGAGTTTAATATATATTATCAAAATTTTATATATGCAGCAGTTTAAGTTAACAGATCATTATCCTATTTCTCTTAGACTATGTATATTTCCTACATATATAAACTATGTTCACTACCGAATACCCCTGACATTGTGCACATCGACTCTACCAGTCACCATATCGGACGAGTCCATTCTTTCTTAAACTGGAGTTTATCCACAAATACATTATTCATCAGACTAAAAGAAAAGTTTAATTAGTTAAATTGAACTATTAATGTTCAATATAATATATGAAAAATACACGTCTTTCATATGAATAACATTTATGGCGATTGTTTGGATGGTGTACTAGGTATACTACCACATCGAGGCTTGATTGGCTGTGAATTGACTAAATGGAACGTGCCATTGTCCTTGCTAGCTCCTTGGTTGTAGTCACTAGTGAGCATGGTACGAGAGCGAGACTGAGTGGTTTTTAAAGAGCTGGTCACGCGTTTCATCGTAATCTTGATGACATCATCATTTAAACTCACATTCTGGGGTGGGGTGTGAGCGAGGTTGAGTGCCTGTGAACGAATGTTCAGTTCTTCTATTGGTCACTTGGGAAGTGTCGTCTATTACACCCTCGTTTTGTTCTATTACAACCTCATTTAAGGATTGATAATTTGTGCAAGATGTGGGAAAATTGTGATGCAAGCCAGGTGTTATGCACTACTGTGCAAGATATGATATTTATGTCATGAGTTATCTCTTGAACCATATTTTGGATAAATTGTGTTAATGCACTAGTGAACATATTTATATTTATAGCATGGGTTTATTGCACTCCAAAACTTTGTACTTATTGTAACGTGTTATGATACTCTCTCGGTAGTTGCCAAATAATCCAGAGGGCGGAACTGGCTGTCAAGTGTGTGTCCATGCGGACCTCGGTATAAAATCATTCACTTTATTTTTCTTTTCTCTGTAGGGAGCCACGTGCATCAAAGGGTGTACATATTTAGGGCAGAATCATGGATAAATGTCATTCGACGAGAATTAGTACGTTTCCTCGTCCGCTCTGTGAAAATCAATGGCACCTGCGGGAAATGCAGCTTGTTGCCAATATACTTATGTAGTAGACATATCAAATGCACATTCTTTCAGGTAAGATACGTTTGACCATAACATATGTCAACAATCCGTGATTGTAAACTATGAAAATGGTTCTGAGTATACATTATTAATCACTAGCTACGCTCATGGATGTCATCATAATAATACCCTCAATAATTATATCGACCCCCAATGTAAATGTACGCCTATATTTTAGTAACATAACGGTATGCATGATACCGAACCTGATTTGGAGGCTGACATATATTTCAATACGTGTTACGATAAAATCCATGAACCACGGCTGATGCGAATGAACCAGATGTTATGCATTTTCGGTATAGTCATCTCTATTTATATTTTATTTATTTTTTAATTGTGGTTTAGAGTCGTTTTCAAGATTCTTTCACTTACATCACTTGTCAGTTTACGGCTGGATGAAACCCGCAACATCCGTAGCGCTGAATGTTGCAGTAAACCTGCGTGCACATCTCTATTAATAGTTAGGGGGTGGCCTCCATATCTTCGACTATGGCATTTCTCCGCGGTCACCTTTATTAGTAACAGGTTACTAATTTGTGACGATATTATTGGTGACCCAGTTCACTATAATCAATGGTAACATGTAGTTCTGCATTGCACTTCACCTTTGGCGACGCCCCTGATAGTGCTTAAAAGTTGTGTTTTGGTGTGCGCGTTGGTATTTTTTAAAGTTAAACATCGGGACAAATAGTGATATAGGTTTATATCAGAATTAAGAGAGCATACAGTTGCTTACTATAATGGCCCTAGCTGTAGAAAAAGAGTTTCTTCCAGTGTGATCAACCATGCAAGAGTGTATGAAGCGCTAGTAAAATATCCTTTTGTTGTCCTGTCAGCAATGGCCAATGTATTGATAATTTAATAACTATAGTAATGACAGAAGTAGAAGAGAATTGATTTTTCTAATGCATATCCAAAGTATGGCATCTAGATATCAAGTAACTAAACTATATAGTTAATGAAGTACTGCCTATTTAGGATGTCATAAAAGTTGAGCCACTATTCCTTTAATCAAGTACTTTACTGAAGGAAAATTGAAGATTGTTAGATTTCAGCTTAACCAAGTCCAAACAGGTATTCATTTAAACGGACTATTATACATGCAAATAATCTCTATAAATATTATCTTTAATTTCAGTGACAAATTTGCGCTAAACATTGACATTTGTTATATGTATTTACAGCAATAGTTTAAATGAGAAAGTCACAATGCGCACATAAGGCATGTACATTTCTAGAGAAGCCATTTGTAGTTATAGTCTGTATTATATTTCTATGCATCTCATTTAATTTCTCTTAGGACTTTGCATTTTTCAAGACGAAAGTACAAGATATATAACTGCTACATAGTTAACAAGTTGTTATCATAATAGGTAAACATATTATTTTTAATTGATATTTGAAGAATTCACAATGATAAATTTAAAATGTGATTGGTGAAATTAATTTATATTCTAATTCTGACATTACTATAGTACAACACTTGTATTGATGGATCACATTAGTTACTGGATGGATCAATCAACACTCATTAAACCAATAGCTACATGTATTTTCACTTATGTGGTACAGGTGATCTATATATCATGGAGAGAATGAAAGCTGTCTATTTACCATATACTACTTTAGGGTAGAATGATAAATCTGTTCAGTTATTATAAATATTTATTCATGATACATTAACAAACAGGAACAAAATACATGTGCAATATATGCATATATCATTTCACTTTTTTTTAATTATAGAGAAAAATTACAATACATACATAAACAATTGATTAACAATCAAATTCAATATGGTATGTCACATACAAGTCTACCATAGGTAATATCAATAACTAAAGTTTACATATTACTCCATGATGTGAATGTACAATTGCGTGATCTGTGTTGAGTGGATCAGGTATATATTTACATATAAAACATCATAAACCATAATGTTCCTGTCACATCCTATTTTAAGACCAAGTGAAAGATGGTATTATTTAGTCAGGATCAGTATAGACAGTCAAATATGTATTATACAGTCATCTCAATGAATAGTTCACAGATACTTCAAAGAATGGGATCACTTTGTTTCGAAATTGGTCTGGTGGGGTGGGGATTTTGTGTCTGGGGGTGGAATTCTGGCATCGTTGGGAATTTCATACTCAGAGTCACTAGGCATATTCATTTTAATAATCCATCTGTTGACATCTTTGTCAGCTTTATGCGAGTCCAGATAGTTGAAACAAGAAATCTCGTACTCTGCTCCCATGATTGTTCTGAAAGCAGAAAGTTGATGAACATTTGTAATGTTTCCAGATAATGCATAACATCTATCCAGATTATCTACTGAAACTCAATATGGCTATTGAAAATATGTTCTTCTGCTACGATTAATATTGGTAATCTCATTGAGAATCTCATTGAGATTCTATTTATCAGTAAATATCATTAAAGAAGTCATTAAAGAAGAGAAATGCCACATCATAAAGATGTTACTGATGTCAATCTTTAGGTTGCTGTGTATTTGCACTGTGACATCATGGCAATGCTATGACATCCCAATTGTAGCGATGAAAATCACAATGGTTGAACAATAAAATACTTGGGTCAAGTAAACATCTGATCTAGTGATTCTTTTGTCCACAGTAGATAACATATGCAAATGAGTAATTCATAACCAATCAGTGATTTCGAAAAGCGTTATCACCTGTAGAATAACATTGTTGTCCTACTGACGTTATCTCCTGTGGGAGCCAGTATTTGGTGATAAATTAATATTAACTACTGCATATATTTCCTCTCACAGCCAACAGTGAGCAATAAAATGCACTCCGTCATTCGCTGGTCAATGATGATGGCTAGTTCACGTCCGGGCGATCGCGTTCACACATTCGCCTACCTAAATCATGAATATCATACGACAGTGGAATTGTAGAGGTTTTAGGAATACGTTTAATGATTTAAACATATTAGCCCATGAATTTAATCCAGTTGCCTTCTGTTTACAGGAGACGTATTATAAGCAACACGATATTCAACTATTACGCTGTTATGATCTGTACAATTACTCAGCTCAAGTTGATACTCGTGCGTGTAGCGGTGCATCGGTGCTCATACGACAAGGCACACTACACAGCGTTGTAGGCAGTGGCCGTGCGACTTACCTTCCACATAGCACTAGCATTATGTTCTATGTGCCACCATCATTTAGTCCATCGGCTGTTGACGTCCAAGCAGGGCTGGATTAACGTCGGTTTCTCGGTCCGTAACCGACTGATTTGAGGTCGGGTTGACAAGAAAAAAAATCAGTTACTGGTCCTACGGTCCGAGTATATTCGTGCAGGTCATCATTGCCGCATGCACTGTTAATCACGCAAAGTGCAATTTCATATGCTACGTTTAAATTACGCTAGACGATCAAATCACACTCTAAACCCGAGTTACGGTACAAATGTCGGCGTAATATGCCGTCATTATACACCTATTTGTACACGTGACCTGATTGGTCAAGATCATGCATCATAGGGGCACGTATAGGGGCACGACGGTGGACACGTGGCACGTGAGAACCATGATTTCCCGAGCAGACAAGAGAGAGGCGCGACTTAAATGACACTCATATTGAAAATGTCCATGTAAAAACTGTGACTTCACCATGGTATTTATTTTAATCCAACTACCAAACGTCTATTTGACAATAGGTCCGCTATTCCAGTTCAATGTGATAGTCAGCCAGTGACTCCGTACTTGGGAGACCTAGAACTTTCAAATAACAGTAGCAAGACTGTCGATACACAATATGTTAAATTTACAGAAACTCACTGTGTTAATGACTCATTACTAATTGACAATACTAATGATATATCTACTGCCGACAACAATAACAATCATTCTGTTATTCCCCAGAGTTTATGTGACACAATTTCACATTTCACTGATACTACAAATGATAGCATTCAAAATTTCGTTACTAAACTTCAGATTACTAGTACTTGTGTAAACGTATGTTGTCTGAGGAATCGCTTAGAGTATCCAGAATTAAATACATTAGTCACCTCTGCAGATATTTTAGGATTTCAAGAGACAAAGACAGATATAATCGACGATCTCCATATTGATGGTTATGATTTATGTATACACCACTGAGCACACACAAGTCGACGCTCTGGTGGTCTAGCACTAACTGTGAGAACTAGTCTTAAGGAATTCATATCACAAATAGAACATTGTAATGACTATATTCAATGGGTGAGGTTATCTCGTCAACTTTTTAGTACAGATGATATTATTTGGAGAGTTGTTTTTATTCCCCCAGAAGGTTCAAACTATTGTAATGATGATGTATACTCTAATATTGAAGAATTTATTTTTACACATCTATCACGAACAGATCATGTTGTACTGATGGGAGATTTTAATGCTAGAACTGGTAGACTAATTAAGTGACTATTGCACTGTTGACAAACATATTATTGAAGAATTCGATTTGAATGATCCGGATTTATTACAATAATTAAACCCTGAGTCTATTCTAAGTTGCACTTACAACGCACTTCGAAGGATAATGGAGAAAATCGCTGATTCCACTATGACGTCACTTGGCTTTGTTGTCGAGACGTAAAAGAACAATGCTGGCATTCCAATGAATTAATTGTCATTCGATGTTACCTTGATTTTGCAAATGTATAATTTATTATATGTATTATTTGTCGGTGTAGACCAACCGTACTGTATCCCATAATTCTAGCATAGTATGGTAAGAGAACAGAGACGCACACTGTACTTCGCAAAAAGCCAATGACGTCATGTGCCCTTACTTTTAAACACCTGGTTAGTAATGACTACAAACACCGTTAGCTGGTGACGTACATACAATACGACGTCACGGTAGCATGACGTCATTACTGGGGCAATACCCAGTTGATGGAACAGCCAGTTAACGGTCCCAGTTTATGTATTCACTGTGACGTCACTTGGCGTTGTAGTCGAGACAGCAATGACGTAATAGAACAATGCTGACATTCCAATGAATTAATTGTCATTCAATGTTACCTTGACATTTTGATCAGTCTGTATCGTACATGGATTAATTCTCTATGAGTGAGTCCGTGGTCGTGGGAAGGCAAATATATTTACAAAATATCTCAAGTGAAAGTAGTCCCAAACTGTTCCACTTTCACTGGGCATTATATGCCCTCAGCCGTGCTTTATATGCCGTATACTGCTCCAAGCTATCATTATCCGGACATTATATGGATTCGGTGACATATAAAGTCCGGCTGGCAAATAGCGAGCCATGATTTAAATATGCCGATAACGCCCGAGGGTTCGTGTGTAAACTGGCATATAGCTCGACAAAAATAAACAAATAAATCAATTATACAATTCCATAGTTCTATGCAGGGGCAGGTGGTAGCTCAATTGTAGAACGTTGGCCTTCGGAGCCAAAGGTTCTGGGTTCAAATCCCTTTCCGGGAGCCGGAACGGGATTTTAACACGGCATTAATGATAGCAAAAGTTACCTTCTGACGCGATATTGATAGGATGTGCTGACTGTAGAGTGCCAGTGCAGTGGTAATTCTTGGTCTGTCAGTACCAGCCGGTGCTCGCAGGTTTACATTCAGTGCTACGGATGCTGTAGGTTTCCTCCTGCTCTAAACTGACAAGCCATGATATGTGACATAATCTTGAAAACGGTTCTAAACCCCAATTTAATAGAAAAACAACAACAAAACATACCACTCCCTTACGCTGAAAACAAGTCGGAGAAAACGGAGATCCTGTTTAATAATCAATTTCCCATTAAGAAGACTGTTTTCCATTCATTACTCCGAGGCAATCCTACTGAAGAAACAACGAGGACACTGATGCACAGCAAAGCTATGTCAACAATGCCTAGACTCGGTGCCTTCACGTCCACGTTCAGATACGTGCAATGGAATGTTCAGAATACAGTATATATAGCTTTGTTAATAGTGATTCTCACCCCTCTATTACCACTCGAACTTCAGTTATATTATTAGGCACCCGACGATGTGAAAGAGATGGTTGTGCAGTGAATATACATGTATGTGTATATTGTAAATCGCTAAATTAATGCGAACATGATATTAATGCGAACAATGCGAACCGGTAATTCATGCACATTAAACAAGTGCAAAAGTTAAATGTTATATTATGTTTAACTCACTTCTAACATAATGGGTAATGCTTATTTTCAGAATACCAATTCTTGCCATGATGATTATGACGAGAACTGTCCCAGGCACTATATCAAACTTTTAATCTGTTCGCCGACTTTCAACTATTCTATATTCCGTGCACTTCACAGATGTAAGTGTAGTATACAGACAGACAGACAGACATACAGAAGAGATAGTTTATTAAACGATCACTAGATGTAATAGAGCGTGTCTACTGTACGTGTCATGATGTAAGGTCTAGAGATCCAGTGGGCAAAGCTACTACAATGTAACCCATTGGCGGAGTGACTTAGGATATGTGTATTAAAGTATCATATAATATAATATAGGTATAATAGTTAAGGGCAACACTATACATGAATACATTATACTTGCACACGTTTGTTGAAAAAACCACAAACTGATATTTAACAACCGGCCGTTTACGAATACATAAACTGGGCCCGTTACTGGCTGTTCCATCAACTGGGTGTTGCCAGGAGCATGCCGAATGGAGACAGTCATCGGCCATTTTCTTGTGACAAATAATGCATATAATAAATTATACATTTGCAAAATTAAGGTAACATCTATAACTAAGTAAATCTAACGTTATAGCTACACGATTCCAGTCGCAGCTAGTATCAGATTTTAACAATAATATCATGTCTAACGGTTTAAAGATGGGGTCATCGTAGCAGAAGTTTGTCCATTGATGAACAGCTAGTATAATAAGCATTTTACGATTCAGAACGTGGCTAGTACCTCTCACGAACTCCTACCTTCATGTTGTTTTAATAACTGTTCCTTCCCGATCATATTTATCAAGAAA
>JAUTBT010084720.1:0-12097 GCA_032361225.1 Lepetodrilus schrolli | reverse complement strand
TTACTGCAAAATTCAGCGCTACGGATGTTGCGGGTTTCCTCCTGCCCTAAACTGACAAGCCGTGATATAAGTGAAAAAATCTTGAAAGCGGCTCTAAACCCCAATTTTTAAAAAAAATAGAAAATTAATGACGTCCCTGTAGTTATAATTTCTCTAGTTGATTAAATTCTATGTGAGTGAGTATAATTACCATCTTCGTAGACAGAGATAGAAGCTATGTGTAGCACTCAGTACAGGACCTCAGGGACGAGATTCTCACGGGAGTATAATTAGTTTAGCTTGTAGTCATGACTATTGAGGCCATGTACGGCGGGATACCGGCAACGCAAGTATTCCAAATATGAACTACAGGAGTATGGTTAAGAAAGTTCAACAAATATTTGACTCGTACCAAGTGTTTGCAAACAGCATTACTCTCAAGGAATTGGCTTGCAGGTGTGTCTGAGATGTGTTTTTATCCTAAATATGCGGCGATTCTAGTGATTCTAGGTACTGGAAAAACTCGTACACCCCGTTTGGCTGTATCACTATGACGTCATGGCGGCCGCCCTCGACTCGTATGATAGAATGAAATTTGCATGGATATTCGCATGTTCGCTTGTTAAAAGTATGTAGATCTATTACGATTTTGGATAGATTAGTTATCAGCATGATTTCTGTGGCATACATGTTTTTACAAGCCTACATTTCTCGGTCTCGGGGAATACGAGAAATGTCGACTTGTATAAACCCGTACACCCGGAAATCACGCTGGTAACTAATACATTCTATCCTCTGAAGCTCACGACCATTCCCTACTTTACATCAGTCATTTCCGGAAGTTAAGTAGACAATGACCATTGTTTCAGAGGATGCTCTCGTATGCCGATACTCGATATATTGGTAGTGAATGCAGTACATGTAGCAGTATTGCATGCTGTATACGCCACTGGTCAGGTAAACGTGATGCTTTGACATAAATATATTCACACTGAGACGATGTCATGTTTTGACCAGTCCACTACTATACGTTGTACTCTTTACAGCCTTCGAATAACTTTTAAAGCCTTGTGCTTTATAATTACCTCCTGCCTGTCTGACGAATGACATCTACCTAGCCTCCGTTCAACAGAAAGATCGTAGCTCTGTGAAAGTCGTAACTCGTGTTCACGTATAAGAGTTACGTCTTTCGTAGTGCTAGGATCGTTTGAGGAAGAGGACCCTGGCCGTTTACCTACCTGTGGATCTATATGTACCACCGGCGCGTGTAATATACGGAATACTATTTTACTCTGCTATAATTATAGCACCCGTGGGATATTTACATATGCTACTAGCCTATCTATCTTCCGATCCAATCTCAAGACTTTCCTCTTTAAACTAGCATACCCTTGACTGTACAGCACCAGTGAGCGGCTAAGTAGTAGTAGTAGTAGTAGTAGTAGTAGTAGTAGTAGTAGTCGTAGTAGTACTTAGCGGTATAATAAGCTGTGTAAGAATTCTTATATTATACTTCTACATAATTTAATAGGGATGCTCAGTAACGGATGCTCAGTAACGGAACCAGTTAAAGTCGGCATACGCCAACACACCTCCCACAGTTATAAATGTGAAGTACCCTACGGGTACTAGGTAGCTGAGCGATATATTCCCCCATGAGTTACTTACAAGGTGTATACATACAACGCCATTCAGATCTGAGAATATACGCCAACTCATAATTCATAAAGTTGGAACAATCCACTATAAATAAAGAACCTTTGCTTTTCCTTCGGCCACACATGGAATGGTCGACCACACTACTTCAGAGACTTCCCTACATTCATTTAATACATGCTGATCTTGATTATACATGAATTGTCTTCAGAAAAGCTATACCGTGTAATCTACGTAACTGATATATTGTCCGCTGAAATATTAGAAATCATATTGTTTGTACTAACCTATCCACGGTAGGCTGCTATGTCTTGTCTATTCTATACAGTATTAAAGCAGTAATATCAACATTAGACTTATAAATTGATTAATGGATAGATGGAATGATACTTTCAACAATGTTCAACTATAGATGGACTGATGGGTGGACTGATGGATGAGTGTAAGGTTGACTGGATTGTGGAGAGAGAAAAATATATATCCGATATAACTAAATAATGATTAAATATACATTAAGGTTGAACTGTCGCACGAGGTTTAAACGAGGTTTAACAACACATCGATAGTCGTATATTCTTAGTAGTACATTATGTAATAATACTAGCTTCCTTAAAAAGGAATGCATTTATATCGTACGTAAGACTATCGGCGAATTCCCTCTCACGACATATTTCAAACACTCACCGGACGGAGCTGCCAATGTCAATACGACGTGACAGCAGACGACACAAAGGACGTGCACTCCCATACCCAGCATCCCTACTTCCTGTCTTGTGTCAGAGAGCGACATCTGGCGACGACAACTTTTATATATACCCCCGAAAAGTTGGATTGGTAATAATATGCAAATTAGGATGTTGCGATGTCCACCATTTGTTGTGTGAGTCAGTTGATGAGTTGAGAATCTAGGCTGTAGTATCGTGCGTGATTTTGAGGCGGAGTTTGTTATCTGCCTCTCTTCGGCCATTAAATCGTTTTATTAACTCACCAATCACCGGCGACCAGCATGGTTCCGGCTGCGCAAAACAATCGCAGCTCGTTAACGTCGTAAAATTAGTACTCCCATGGCCAGGACTAGAGCGGTCTAATACAGTGAGACGATGTTATTATATAGACTGCGCCTTCGCGAACACCAATCAACAAAACAGCCCTGAAATACAATAGTCTACAGCTCTCGATAACGTAATCTATCATAGGTTCTGTGCCAGTCAAAATTTAAGAGATAGATTTTGCGACGGCTGTTACGCTAAGTAGGTATGATGTAGTTGGGCCATGACCTTGAATATAAATCTGCCCGTTCCATCCCATCCTCGAGTAATTGTATACTGCACGTGTAGGAGGTTGACTCTTTGGGAGTGACCGAGTAGAAGAACCTTACCCACGAAATCAGACACTTTGGTGGGTAGGCTTGACTCTGTCGTGGGCAATGATTAATCCTGATGCGAAATGCATGGTTGGGTATATTCCCCAGACACGGACTAGCGGTCTATTCCCCGGGCCCGGACCCAATTCCCGGCAATCTGATTGGATCGCGTTGTTAGGGTTAGTGTTAGGGTTAGGAAAATAGTTTATCATATTTTGGGTCACGTAAACCAATCAAACTGCCGAGAGTTGGGCCATGGTCCGGCGAATAGACCGCAAGTCCGGGTCCGATGAATAGATCTCACCGAAATGCAAAATAGTACAGCATTAATTATATTAACATATAGGTTACATGGAGGTGTTTAACGTGTCTTAGTATTTCATCTTTCTACATAAAGAACAGTTCCAGAGCGCGATTTATCGAAACAGATTTGTCACTAAAATGTCTCGAAA
Source organism: Lepetodrilus schrolli (assembly GCA_032361225.1). NCBI lineage: Eukaryota > Metazoa > Mollusca > Gastropoda > Lepetellida > Lepetodrilidae > Lepetodrilus > Lepetodrilus schrolli. Next base: position 8,647 of record JAUTBT010084720.1, on the reverse strand, counting down.
ATATCTCACTTCCAATTCGTAGATCGAAGTGAAAACTGTATCTCATGAGGTAGGAGAAGAAACAAACTCAATTAAACTCAGCTGTTCTGAGGTATTTTTCGAGACATCCGAGTCGTCTGGTGTTTGTCAAGTTATTTCTTTCATTGAATTTGTAACACCATAATTGCTGTTTTGGATCATCATTTTTATTTATTCTTAAATTTGAAAATAGTCTATTGTCTCAATGTCGACAATGACAGCAAATTTAAACAGCATACAACACCGCAATTTGAAAGTAAAATTTATTAGAATGTCTCTAGAACTGTATATTGCGGCCAGATGGGCGTTGATAACTCATAGTGTGAATTACTATAATGAAACAACACAACGTATCATTCCTGCTAGACAGTATATGCTTTTTTTATATAATAGGATATTGGGAAATTTAATCAAACACATTTCCCTTTCAAACATCTGTGACCGTAACACGTTGAGTATATCACATCCGTCGTAAATTGTTGCCGGTGTGTTTGACATCAGTTATTATGAATCACTTCTGAGAGAGGTTCTCACTTTGCAATTTCAGGTAACCACAGGTATGTAATATGTAATGCCCCTCACCGTTCTGGCGTTATAGCTGTTCAGGTGATGATTAAAATGTAATAAACGTCATATGACAACAAATATTAATTAACCCTCTCCGTGCTGGATTAAGTAGTCACTGCTCTTTTGGGCATCTCCGGTTGCCTTCAACATGGAGAGAGTTGTTCTTTAAATAGCATATTCCATAGTGTTTTCTTTTCGAAAATGTAAGTTATTTAACAAGATACCTATTTAGAATAACAGAATAAGCAATTAATGACGGAGAGTAAAATGTATTCTGTTCTGATTTTGACGAAATATATTAAATTAAACTTTTAATTGGATAGTAAATTGGTATGTTGAAACCTCAAATTCTACGTTAAATAGAAAGCAGTTTAGGTATTCATTTAAGACTGATATGTTCTTGAAATTTAATCATGAAATTTAATTTTGACAAGCTACTTCTCCTTGTGAATAATAATAAACAAAAGGCATACAAATTAAATTGAAAACTTTTTATGAATCTAAATAGAACAATCTTCGAACGCAAAATATGGTATATCTTCACGCATGAGACAGAAAGTGAGATTTTACAGTAATCTACTAACGGGTGTGTTCTCTAGCCATTCCCACACGCCACCTAACGGGGTAATGTTAAAAACAGGAACCGGATTCAGGAGCGGCAAACAGATAGAGTAACCGTCACGTGGGCTGCCCCGTGAGATCATCCTGAGATCAATACTTCTAGCATCCAATAACAGGAGGTTAGAGGCACGAATGATGCATATTCTTGGAACGGTTCCTTCGATTTACGATGTGCTCTGAAAATAAATCAATATATAGATGACGAGTACTCTCCGCCTATCAACGAGCGGAGGAAGACGAAACAACAGATCTTTACGACAAATAAATATTGGGTTTTTGATGCCGATGATTCAACCAAGGGAATGTCCTCCCGAGTAGGACAAAAGCAGAATATTTCAGGCATTGGTGGATTACGAAATATATTTGCACATTTGAAATCCAATAGTAAAAATGTCATTAAACAAATTCACAACTTGTTTTTCGGAAACGAATCGATTTGAAAGCAAATACTATGATTTATACATGTACCTTGCTACCGTGTGTTAATGATCGCATGTGCATGATCACAGCAATACGATATATAGTTTTCCTGTAATTAATTAATGGAACTGATGTATATTGTTACTAGTACTAAGCTAATCCATGTTACTCATATTGCATTTCTTGAAGGTTCAGAGATAGAGTTGTTGAACAATTTTTAGAATTGTTTTCAAGGTAATAGTCTACCGTGTATGTCTTCTTCCTATATTGTAATCTTTTGTTATTGACATACACTGACAGTAAATATTATATTAGCAGTCTGTGGGTTTCTATGAATGTTCATCCACTCAAAGTAGTTGTCACAAAGTAACAAGTAACGCATTAACACATACACGCAAAGTAATGTGCATTACTCAAACGTGTCAATCTGGAATTAGTTATATTATAGATGTACATGCATGTACCGTATATCTGAACATGCATCGTTCAAATAATGTCCTCTCTCGCCTAATAAATAGCTGTGACGTCATAGTTGATTTGACAGTTAGTAACTGTTAACTATTCAGATTCCTATATTACACACGTTGTTTACAAGATAATTTAACTATTGTCTGTATTGTCTAGTATAAATATCCAAGTATTTATAATAATAATGTTAATTACTTAATCGTTATGTTAATAAACTCTAACTGTACATAAGTATAGACACTTGGTGCCAGTACTAACAACAGGGCAAAAGTGAAAAGTTAATCAACATTGGGTCATCTACTGTGCATATAGCAAAAGCTCGACCTTTATTATACTTTGTCATCAACACCGGTATGTAACACAGGTCATAGGTCAATGTACTCAGTATGTACTGTGGTAAATACTGTAAATCGGGAAATTAATGCGTCCCTAATTTAATGCGACCTCAAGAATTTAGACATAAATGCGACAACAATTAAATGCGATCGATCAGGCCTCTATTCATGTTTTTTCCCGGACCTACCTATCATTATTTCCCATAATGCGTAGGAATTAAATGCGACCAAAAGCCAATCGTATTTTTCGCATTAATATCATACTCGCATTAATTTCCTGATTTACAGTACTCATATTACTATAGTTAATCAAGACGATTAATCTCGTTTCACCATCGATGTAATAGTGAAAAGTTAATCAACACTGAATTATTTACATAGTGATTCTAGGAACGAATACCGGACTAATAGAGGCGAGGGCGTGAAACCAAAACATACGAAGAGATTGAGGTCGTCTAAATTACTTGAAACAATGTGTAATATTACTATGTGTGTGTGTGTGTGCGTGTGTGTGTGTGTGTGTGTGTGTGTGTGTGTGTGTGTGTGTGTGTGTGTGTGTGTGCGTGCGTGTGTGCGTGCGGCGCATCGTGCATGACACTAAATGATTTCTAGCATTACAAACAATGATATAGAACGATATTAACAGAACGATATAGGACTAGTAATCAAGCATATATCAATGCCAAGACCATCATATCAATACGATAATCTCGTGAAATGCTTTCAAGAGATAATAATACAGATATAATTTTGGACAGAATTAAATATGGTAGTTAGTCGAATGTCTGGACGTGTGATGATGAAACTATTATGAAACAACTCTTTGAAAAATTGAGTTTTACCGATCACGTGGGAGTCATATTGCGTCAATGCAGGGGAGGGTGCAAATTAGTTGCAGCTGTGTCGAAAATATAAACATGACTTCAAAAACCGCGGTTTCGTCTCAGTGTTGTTTTACATACTAAAAGATATAAATTATAATTGCATGATGAAGAAAAATATCATTTAAATCCTGAAGCCTTAAAGTCACACAATCACATGCAGTGTATAAAACTCCAGCAATTTCACTGCCAGACATGAGTAAGTCTAAGAAGTTACCCGTCGTCACATTTATTGGCCAGTGATCGATTATGGGTCATTCTACGAAAAAGTAAACTTTTCAACCATGGAAAAAACACAAAATCAAAATTCAGTTTTAAGACATTTTAATTTATCAAATCAAATAAGTAATCATTACTGATTATAAATACCAACGTTTAGAGCTTAATGACTTTTATTAATATTTCTATAAACAATGAAACAACTATCTCCATTCACCACGTGTCTGTGCTGTTACCGTGACAAATTCATTTTTCAAAGTTGTCAAATTATATATTTTCTGATTCAAATTTTACAACACTACCTGCAATTATGAATGTACAATGACAAGAATCATGTTTTTCAATATGGCCACCTTCACACACCCATTTTCAGATGTAGAACACCTACATACAATACTAAACTGCTATATAATGTGTATGTCTTGCCAAATTTAGCCAGGAGAACATACCAGCTGTGCTCAGCATTACATGGAATAAGCAAGGACTGATTGGCTTGGCGACTATAATGCGTCTTAGTGCGATATTCACGTTCTAACTGTGGCATGATATTCCAGTGAGTTATCAAATGAGTTAGATATGAGTGAAATAATCTTGAAAGCGGCTTTAAACACCCAATTCAACCAACAACAAACTTTGCCAAGTTCGATAAAAAATATTTTTTAAATTCTGACTAATGTCATCAAAATTTCTTCCCATAAAGAAGACTCAACATAATAGCGCGATGATAATGGGTTGTGTTTAGGTTCTGGCACAATGACATCACAATTGTATACCAAAACGTATTGTTTAGCTTTCTTGGACAAAATAAATTATTGATCCAATGGTTTCCTACTATGTCATCCAATTCTATGCATTTCACATACGCAGGATAGGTTTAAATTGTTATCTAACATAGAAAACGGTTCCACAAGCATTCATCTACATCATGATACGTGCGTATCAGTTCCATTTGATTGATTTCAACATATTATGTTGACTCAAATTCAACATGATCAGACTTGTTCCATCTTATATATCTTCCAATTGCCATTCCACTTCTTCATCAACCTTCTGTTCCATAATCCTATTTTTTGAGCTATTCATATTTTCATTATCTACATCTCGTTCCCCCTTCCCATGTGCACTATTTAAACTAGTCGCCCTTTCTTCATCCATCTCCTATTTCCCCATCATCTGTAATCTTTAATGATTACCCTTTTAAACCCTTGTCACCGACATTCTCGTCACAAGAACATTTTGACGTTCTTCCCTTCGGAAGTCTGTATCCATCAAACATCTTATCAAATTATCTTTGCTGTTGCCAAATTATGTCTCTCCTGTTACCAATATAATTTAAGCCCCAAAAGAATGCGTGTGCCAAACTGAAGTATAATTTATGTGCAGCTGTCTTTATTCCACTGCATTTTATGCAATAGTTGTTTATCGTACAAATAATAATGACTGAAACCTCATTTCAATGTCATAACAAGGCTATGCTGTTGTCGACAATATGTCTGTGCTGTTATGGAAAATATGTCTGTCCTGTTACTTATTAATTGCACCATGATTAAAACTCCTAACCATTGTCATCCATATTAAAATAGCAATGTTTGATGAATGGCAATTGTGTAGAAAATGTAATGGATATATGATATGCATATTTTTATCAACTTAATTGTGATTAAGAACTTTTCTCTGACTAACTGTCTCTGCTGTTATTAGGGTTGTCTGTCCTGTTACATTGTTTTCGGTAACATCACAGACAGTATCATCATAGACAAACACTCACAAAACTAGGAATGTGTGCAATGTCTTCTCCCTTTCGAACATTGACATAAACAAATTGAATAAATCTAACATTCCAAGATTCCCATGCAGCGACAAAATATTTTTTACAACTTTTTGGGTCCAAAATGTCCGGTAACAACATAGAACTTATTCTATTCTGCGGTTGTTGCAATCCGTCCATTGCAATTATGAATTGTATCGCATGTACGCTCACACGGTGCGATTCGACACATCGTTACAACCGATCGAACAGTGTGAGTTCACCTTATATTGCAATAAGCTATTGCGAAATCTTGCGTCAAACAATGCCTGACAATGCACGTTGTGGTAATATCATTCGTGGCCATTACTCGCGCTGATGAAGCTCTTTGTCTATAATTACAACTGTAAATTACGGCATACAAAATAACGAAGTTCGTAAATCATGAAAGACATCATGATCAATGTATGTTATACTTAGATGCCAAAATAATATAAAGACCATTACATACGTGTTGTTATGTTTTGCCTCGAGTTTGCTTGTCAAAATGTAGTTAAATCACTATAATTGGGTATTGAATTAACCCAATCAAACTCAAAATGGCCAAAATAAGCCAACGGATCGTGATTTGTAAGATGATAAGTGATGAATTGATAGTTAAATATTGAATGTTTTGTGCTTATGACGATAATATGTCTTATATATGAAGTAAACGTTCTTTATTATTATTTGTTAATTATATATTTTTTCAATGATAAAGTAAACCATAATAATTATAAATATATTGAACATTTTGCTGTTTGGTCAAGCACTTTGAAGTGTTCATGTGTATAGTCAGCGATGGGGTCTATTCCTCTTATCTGGACCCAATTCCAGGCAATATGATGGACGTGGTTAGATTTCGGGTTAGGACAATATTTTATTCATATTTTGGGTCAATCAAAGCCAATAATATTGCCGGAAATTGGGTCCGGGTCCGGTGGAAAGACCCCAAATCCAGGTCCGGTTCCGGGTTCGGGTGCGGATAATGGATATTTAACAAATAGTGCATGTTACTATGTTTATGGACTGGTCAGTCACCGAGAAATGTTATCTGGTCCGGACACTGGAAGGATTGATAGATTAAAAGTTCTTTCAGCGCAGCTGAGGTCCATATAACATTTCTCGGTGACTGACCAGTCCATTAACTGCCATAGAGCCCGACGTGACTTGCACTATTTGTTATCTTACACCGAAATGTTTCAACAAACTGTCTAGTCTTAACTTCCATGTGAAAGTCAAAAGACGTCTACCTGCAACAATGATGACGGTTGTATTGTGACGTCACCTGTCTTGAGTTCCATTCCTGTAATGAATGTTTGTCGTGACGTCATATATCGTGTGATCACACTACTTCAGAGGCCATATACTCCTTCACGCCTTAGTAACGGTCTGTAGATAGAGGATATTTCATGTGTCTAGTGACGTAGCATGTATCTCTCATCGAGTGACGTGGGAAAGGAGATATTTTAAGAGTGGCGCAGCCACGAGTGAAAATAAGCTGTCCCCACGTCACGAGAGAGAGAAACATGCTATTTCACTCGACAGGTGAAATATCCTATTTATTATATACTTTTATTATATAATTATCAACACAACGTTGAAAAGAAAACTATGAAATCTCCCAACTGGGAGCTGACGTCATGAGCTGTCAATATGACGCGTCAGATCATCGAACGTTTTGAAATAAAAATGGCGTCCCTAACGACGAGCTAGCCTTCAATAGTTTTTACGACAAATAGAAGTCAAAACAGAATATATTTAATTAATCAACTGGTACAACTCTGAAACATCGAAAATGTTAAACGTGAAGTGTCAAATTGATCAAATAATTGTACGATGAACTGATGAAAGTGCCAATCGGCGGGTTTAGTAGTACCGGAAGGTGTTCTCTTCACTGCAGTGATGATAACACTGTTCTCGTCGATCACTATCACTGCAGTGATGATATCACTTTTCTCAGAATGAGAAATCTCAGTCTTTCACTGTTAAGTATATAATTAAGTAATTTATTGACCGGTAAATTAACATTGAGAGTATGGGGACAAATTTCTTTGAGGTGCAATATATTGTTTTTTTGTATTATTTAATATAGTATTGACTAATTGACTAACTTCATATTATTTTGCTGGGTTTTTTTAATCTTTTTTATAGTGGTTTATTAGAGCAGTTTTCAATATTCCTTCACTTATAACTTGATATGAAGGTGAATTTTGTTTCCAAAATATACTTATCAAAACATGAAACAATAAAACATTGCCAAATAAAAATACAAAGTTCGCGTAGACTACTTCTCTCGCTGTTTTGCTGACGAAGCAAATTCTTCTAACCGTGAAGAATAGATATAGGTCGCCCTTCGTTGATATACATGTCCATGTATTTACGACAACACGCACAAGCCCTTATAATGAATAAGTACAAATAGACCAAAACATCTACTAAAGGACACTTTCAAAGCTTTTACCTAGTATTAATATAATATTGGGAATAAGACGTAATTTGACGTTAATCTAAATGCTTAACTCCTACACAGCGTAATGGCGTATGGGTCTGTAGTGCCCGACTACGCTAACATAAAATCAATATACGCCCGAAGATAGTCCTCAGTCTTGTTTGTTGCAAGAAAGTACGTTTTTTCTTGCGGTGTCCTTCACATCCGACTATAATTGGGACACTGTCCATCAGTCACGTGAAAAAGTCGTGCATCTAGTTCTGGGCTCCGTTCTTAATGTTATTTGTTTAAACTGAAACAAAATCTGTGTCGTGTCATTTATATATGAAGTGACATTGAAACACTTACTGCATGTCTTGTCACTGTTATTGAGCAATAGACGTGAGTCTTCCTGTTTACTAATAGATTCATCTGTATGGTATACGGCGCCATACATAACTCTCCTATCTCTACCCGACAATTTGAACAAATGTGTCCCTTAGCAGCTCTACGATATTATTGTGGCTTTCCATTGGCTCGCCATCTTGCATTTGCCTATCTCGCGTGTATGTATGTTTATCATTTAATGGAAAGTTATATGGACATTATTTGCCATTTGTTTCTATATAATATGCTGAATTTATATATTAAATATATTAAATAATATAGTATTTATTAAAAGTTTACCAATACACCTTGCAATAACCAGTAATAAGAATGCAATTCAAGTAAGTTTATGAGAACAAATAAGTATATAGATATTTCGTGTATCATGCCACCTTGCCTGACTAATAACTATGCAAATTAGGAAGGTATTTTCACACGACGTCATTTTCATGTGACGTCATACTACTATTTATAAATGCTACTGTATGGAAATAGTAAACAAGATGACAATTAT
>JAUTBT010084718.1:0-12099 GCA_032361225.1 Lepetodrilus schrolli | reverse complement strand
TTATAGTAATTAATAGGTATACATGCGTACATATATAATTGTTAATCAGAAAGGAACGTATGCGAAAAAAAGTAATATGGACATTATTTACACTGTTTTTGCCATTTGTTTCTAAATAATAAGATTAATTAATTTTATTATTTAGCTTCTCAAGTACTTACAACTTGTATATGTTATTTTAAGTATTATGTGTCATATGCACTTTTATGTGTTATTTTACTTAATGGCTTATTTATTGTTTAAGCTTTTAAGTGTTATGCGTCATACTCGGAATCCCCATCAAATCGCAATAACATGAAAATAATCTTTACGTTCTGTTTTCTGCCTAATCTATCCGTTCTCGGACCATACTATTATTACTGTGGGTAACATAGCAGTAGCAGTGTGATGTCAGTGTATGAAGCCAACCCTGAACTTTGTTGTTTTATACTGTATGACTATTGGCACGTATGACTTTTGAGAGGATCTCTCTCTCTCTCTCCCTCTCTCTCTCTCTCTCTTTCACACACACACACACGCACACACACAGACAAACAAACAAACACACACACACACACACACACACACGTATCTGGATAAATAGCGATGCATTTCTGATACGCATTATTTTGATGATCCGAATTCCCTCCTCACATTCTACTACATCTAGGATTCAGTGGAGCACGATTCTACGTACGCATTTTCAGACCGAAAATTCGATTTTAAGTTCCAAAATCTCTTGGCACATTATAAGCATAATTTATAGTAATTAATAGGTATACATGCGTACATATATAATTGTTAATCAGAAAGGAACGTATGCGAAAAAAAGTAATAATTTGGCACAAATTTGCCGACTTTGTTGCCCGTCGATACATTGATTACATATTTTACAATTGAAAACAGTCATGCTCCCTCATTTATAGTTTTCTCACCTGATCACCTTTCCATATAAACCTGTCATTACACTAATTATGAATAAATCTCATCCGAATTTGCTATCTCTTCGTACAGTTCGATATCACGTGTCACTGGCTTGCCACATTTCGCTAGAGAATTTCAAACATTAAGTAGTAACCATGGCAACCAATTGACATTTCAAAAGCTGGCAAAGGTATGCATTATAGCGTCTGGGATAAAAAGTACTCCAGGTACAACCATGAAGTGGTATTATTATATAATTAGTTTACTATTCAGCATTATAGCCATGGTCCATATAGTACTAGTTACATTTAATTCTAAGTCAGCAGTAGTACACATGCAGGCTGTATGTATCCAACATCTCTTTCTCTCTCGCTTTCTCTCTCTCTCTCAACTGCACGGATCGCAGCCAGTTCAAAGCACCTTGGCAGGGTCCAGGGTAAGGTTCAGTCGCTCCTGGATCTTCATCTTGAGTAGGCTCAAGAGGCTACTGTAGGTCTCAGTCTTTCTGTTGGGCAGCAAGGCGTAAACGAGGGCATAGGTTGTCGAAGCACTTCTTACATGCAGAATGTACACTTGATCCCAAAGTGCAAGACATGTATATGATGTAAGCAGATGGCAGGGCACGGAGCTGTGCATCTGTCGCAAAGGCCAAGATCTTGTCAGCATCTCCATCAAACAGCAGGAAAAAAGGCTGGCCGTCTGTTGTCTCCGCCCAAGATCCATAAAGTTCAGCATCAGCTCTGGATGCGGGAAGCGCGGAAATGTTATTTTTTTCCTGTGTCGATAGAGGGCACTTCTCATACTGGGAAATGATGGCAGTTGGTCTGGGTTCTGTCTCTCCATCTCGTGGTCGTAAACCCCTGGCAATGGTGCGGTCTCTTCTCTGGCTCGTTTGCTCATGGTGCTGATGAATTTCAGGCGGTGTTCATCTTGTGGCTGGTGAATGTGGCCTGTGACAATGCGCACATAGTCATCAACGGAAGTGCATCTTCCCATGTACGCTTTGACGACACACTTCCAATGAGTGCACCTCTGTCGAGAAACATTCCTATTAAACAGATATCCGTCATCAGGTATTCAACTCTACGAAGCCCAGCCATGTTAAAACAACATCTTGTATGCAGCAAGCCAAATATATACCCCATGAAACAAAATAGGTTGGAGAGCTTATCCAATAAGTGTTTACTTGAGTAGTTATATACAAAAAATACAAAATTTGCAAGCCCTTGAGAAAGTATATAACGTAAGAAGATAAATCAAGTGTATACTTATCTAGCCAGGAATTAGAAGTGATAACAATACGTGTGTGTGTGCGCGCGTGTGTGTGTGTGTGTGTGCGTGTGTGGTGTGCGTGTGCGTGTGCGTGAGTGTGTATGTTTGTGTGTGAACAGTTATACCACCCTCGGGGATATACACTATCTAACATCTTCTATTGGAAGTAGTCAATGACAAGTAGCAGTACGTGAATACTATAATACTATTCGAGAAACAATTGAGGATCACAACGCTTAGCATTAGCTTTTAAGAGCACACGTTCTGGAAATGTTCACGTGCTCGGGATAATTTAAGGATTTGGTATTTTAGCCTGGATTACAGGACTAGTAGCAATGTAACCGCTGGGAACAGTGCGCGTGCCATTGTACTCATTGTACTCGTCAAGTTCATATGAAAACACAACAGTCACTATCGGTCACACTATGTCAATTTATGTTACGTATATTGGGCATTGGATAAGGCTAGTAGACATGTGTCAACCACTACATAGAGGCACGTGATCTTAGTGTGGGAGGAATGTTCGTAATGTGGGACTCTCGCAACCAGAGATTCTTAGATAAATATCGAAAGTTCCGAAGCAACAATTAATGTGTCTGGACATAACGACGTCATATAATGCCTTAATGTGTTTGTGGAGAATACCGTCCCCATACACCGTACACCGTACATCACTGCACTGAGAAATCATTTCAATCACATAACAGACTGACAATGGTCACAATTAATAAACCCGATAATGTGTTTGTTGCATTGTATGACTAATAGGAGAATCGACCCAACATGTACAGCATGTTCCAGGACGAGCTCCAGAGTGACCTTGAAGAGATCTAGAAGAGGGTTAAGCCATAATAAATTGGTCGTTCAGGACATCAGCTGAGACGTCAGCAGCAATCGTGTGCATATTCTACCCTGCAAGGAGTTCTCAAAAGAACGAGCATTCCACGGCGGCCTGGACACGAGTTTCGAAGCTCAGATCATGAATAAGATGGGCATACGTTCCCAAGGCTGTGTTGATAGTATAAAGATGCAATGCATGGATTTTGTCAAATACATGCTAAATATATTGATCTAACTCACTTCGTACCTATGATCAGGAAGAATGTTCTGCTCAATAAGACCGACTGTTGGTCGACATTTGCTTGTATAATTAATTGGACTATTTACAGTGGTATCAATATAGTATATGTGTACTAGTATGTCGCCAACTGAGTTTCTTAAAACGTATACACGTATGTATGTCCCATCAAGCAGTCATACGCGTTACTTACTGGCATGATATTCCCAGTAAACTCTATAATGATCACATTGTATTTCCACAGATTCATCCATTTAATATATATCTACCTGATCTATGTCCAAGCATATGGCTCGCATTTCCACAAATCCAGAAGAAAGAGACAATGCGATTAACGAACACGCCGTCGAATCATGGTATCCACATCTTTGGCAGCCAGACCATTAATCATTCTGGGAATGATTTTATGCTGTCTGGAGTAACGCAGAATGATCATGAAAGAGCCGGTGATCTCACCACTAGATAAGAATGAAGAATTAAAGCAGTAACCGAAGTACAGCGGGAGCAAGTTCGTGTTGAGTGGTGAACGGAATATATAGCATTAGTTTTGTCTTGAGCGCAAGGAGTCTGAGAGTACTGGTAATTGGTATGACGGACTGAGAACTCACTTAGTGCTCAGGGACCCTGTACCTATATGACATGTGACCATTGTTTTTATACGCTGTCATATGTGGCACCACGTATCGCCGTAGATGTCACGCGGTCACCGAGACTGATATCGTTCTAGACATTCTAGAAATTCGTTAACATTTCTATATATGGGGATGGATATTGAAGGGCAACGAACTGTGTTGAGCAAAATAAATCCGTCTCGTTCATCAGGAAAGAATCGTTCACCGAGCCATCCCCAACGAATCCGGAAAGGGCAGAAGTAAATCTCGTTATCGTTATCGTTGTAGTGTGATCGGGTACATCATTTTGCGCTTATGGCGATCTGTTGAAAATATTATCGTCTTCGATATCGTTCCCGGTGCACCTTAATCCCGCTGTATTCCCAACCGATAACTTACAGTTATAGGACTGCAATGACAGAACAGGCAAACACTCTGAATACGTCTTCTCACCTTTTGTACGAGTTATTATGTATGCTTTTACATAGTGAATGAATTCCACAGAACGCTTGAGTAATAATAACAGTGTGTGGGTTGCACTTAAATAATGTGAAGATTACTTAGTGTCAAGCTAGATCTAATATAAGTATGTCATGTAGCATATGCCATCATGATCAGTACCGTACGGAAAGAACAGTCTTTTGATCCTGTTCAAAGATGTACTTAGGGTTGAAGGAAATCTGTGGTATGGCACTCTGTTGCTGGCACTCTCTATTTATGGCATTCCTCAAAGAGCCTCTATTGAATTCTGTCAGAATAAGGGTAATGAAGAGAATGTATCTCCATATATTGTTGAAGACAAACAGCAAACTAACTAACAGCAAAATGTGTAATATATACTAAACGTACAATTTGAAGCAACACCAGTATTTTTTGGTAGATGCATATCTTAAATCGTAATATTTCTTTGAATAAGGTAATTTTGAATGTAGAACGTTTATAACTTTTATTAAAACAGGTATATTTGATTACAGCGAAAAGTAAGCATGTTTTGTTTTGTTAAAAAGTAGGGTGTATTTCAACCAAAACCATGATGCAGAAAAAGTTTGCGAAAAATGATAGAAAAGGTAAAGGACACTGTAATGTATCTTGCGGGAAAACGTTTATTAGTGTTTCATTCTGTCAACAGTTCAACAATTTAACCATTAATTGCATACATTGCACTCAATAATGGGGATAACCACCTCAGCTCTAAAAAAAAGTTCTTGACATCATTGACGCATTGATAAAACCATATATCTATTTCAAGAAAGCCATCGGCAAATTGTTAAAATAATATGCTTTATGAACGTATCTTCAAAACAGTATTAATATAAAAAGTGATGGCATATTCAGTGTTGCTTTAGATTTTACCTTTTGTATAGAATGCGTGGTCATATTATTAGTTACCAGCGTTATTTCCGGGGTGTACGGGTTTTTACAAGCCGAAATTTCTCGTATACCCCGGAACCGAAGGCTTGTAAAAACCCGTATGCCCCGGAAATCACGCTGGCAACGAATGTATCCAAACTCGTAATAGATCTACATACATTTAAGAAAGTGATATTGCGAATATCCATGCAGAATGTCTCTGATTTGTACGTGCGAGTAGAGGACTGCAGCCATGACGTCACAGTGATCTTTCCAGGATATTTTTGATAAATCAATGATAGTTACATAATTATTATTATTATTATTATTATTATTATTATTGTTTTACGTTACATAATAAACAGGGTCATAAATATATAGAGAGAAAACTACGTGTTTCAAAAGTTTTACAATAATCGGCAATATTCTGGCTTTGAATCAGCTTCGTGATTATATGATTCGCATAGTTTTTGGACGAGTCTTGTTAACCAATACATCTGACAACGTAATGTCATTATTTTACCAATGAGTAGAATTTTACGAGGATTAAGATAATGTAGGGTATCTAGAAATAGAATATTTTTAAATAATTACTTCAATATCATTATTAAAATGCATGTTATGTCATTTTAATGTAAGCTATCTTTATTTTGTAAAATTGATTTTGAGATATCGTGCTATTTAATGGCAGTGTGTGATTAACTGCTTTGAACTTCATCACTGGATCGTGGCATGTACATTGTCAATCGAACAATGTTAAATGATGGATTTAATATCTGAGTGGTGTGTGTTTCTAGACTCGAGCGATTAATGGAAATATCGTCATTTTGAAACCCCATCCTGCATTCACATTGTAAATTACTATTATAATTCTGATTGATGGGAAATGTTATTTAAATGACTGCTAAATATGACTACGTCTTGCCAGCACCTTACTTCGAGCTCAAATTAATTCATGAGTAATGTAGCTATCATATATTGTAAAGCATCCAAATTGTACCATTTCAAAGTACAAATCGAGGATTGATATATTTAGGGTTGATGTTACAGAGTTATCGTTCTTGAATCAATGGCATCTATGGCGAATTCGTGGGGCCAGGCGAATGAGAGATTCGTAGGTAGCAAACAAGATGTTTCTATTGATGGATTTCAATGCATGTTTTCCTGCTCACATTTCCAAAATCATCGAAAACATTTAGCAACAACACAGAATATTTTCAGATTAGGTTGACGATAATGTGATATTACAGAAAGCTCTTCAAGTGCATTCTATGTTTCAGCTATGTTTCTGCAATGTATTTGCAAACGTTCTCAATATCTTTCTAAAAGGTAGGATTTTGTTTGCTTGGTTCGCACGCAAACATAATTAGAAGTCAATAACAATGTGCGTGATATCAACTACTCTTTAGCCACGGAGTCATCTGCATACTAAATAGCAGTATGTGAAATTGTAATTATATATTGATATATGTCTTCCGACAGTAAAGAGTCACAGAATCCGAGACGTAATAGGGAAGTAGCCACTAAGCCTGAAAGCGTGATGTAAAGGATATACCTCTTGATTCCTTCACTACCTGTTTGCGAAAGGTATTTTCCCCAGACGTATCATGATCAGTGTAATAGTTAATGTTTGGTCACATTCCGTCAGGCCCCAGCCCCAGCCCACGCTGAAAAGCAAATGGAGTAAACATCCTTGGACATTATTGCTTAGCGATGAAGCTCTGGCGTGAACGGATGTTTAGCAAAGCAGATCCACAACGCAATACGTCCATCAATATGTATTTGTACTGACAGTGGTACCAATACAAGGCAATTTAAAGTGATAGTAGGTTGTCATACACAGTTAATACAAATGTGTTTCGATAACTAGAACTGATATGGTTTGCTAATACAATTAAATCTACAGATCTATTGTAATTCAAATATAAACTCTCTCTCTCTCTCTCTCTCTCTCTCTCTCTCTCTCTCTAACAAATCCTTCCCAGCGCCACTTTATGGATGACTGAAATTCTGTAATATATTATAACTGTGGTATGTACGAAGTTCAGTATCGGTGTAACAATGCTGATGAACATAGTACTTGTAGTCATAGAAAACCCAAATATGGATATAAGTTTTACAATGATCAACGACACAGATGTCGGGTGTTAATACATTAAGAAAAGCATCACACGACTTACACATTGGTAATAGTGGAAACAAGATCATCAGAACAATTGATCGCCAAAATTCCCCTATAGCTAACAGAATTGTACATACGGAATTTAACTGAATACACTGATGGTCTAGTATGCTTAACTAATGGTACAGTGAAAGCCTTTTCTATTACCATGATGAACCCAACCCTCAATGGTTACTTGACAATATACGAAAATTGTGTCAATAGTGTACAAGGAAGCCTGACCTCAATTTTGACATATTAGAGACTATTGTCATCCGTGTCAGTTAGTCAGTAATTACAGAACGGAGGCGTCAATGGAACCCACTCGTGCCCTATCGAGTTGGCTCCGCGTGTCCGCATGGGGTACGGGGGCGTTGTCATGAAGAAGTGACACGTGTATAAGATGCTGACAGTTTCAATTGAGACGTGAAAATAAGACAGCTGTAACCCACTTCTCATATTCTGTAAATCCCTAAATTAATGCGAGCAGGATCGTAATGTAAACAATGCGACCGGCGTTATTCGGATTTAATTGATGCACATTAATCAAGTGCAGCAATTTCAGACCGAATCGGCCAATGTACCGTAACTGCGTGTACATTTACGAAGTATTGGGAATTCCAGTGCATCCTAATGGCTTACTATTTAAATGTAACATACTTCATGAACACATTTCATCCGACATGGTAACACGTTGACAGCCCTGCGGTGTTGGAAGGCCAACATCTGCTATAATAATAAACAATAGGTTTGCTGGTAGGAGTGCTTGACGGAAACATTACGCATACCATCTTATATTAGAATTGTTTCTGGCGTGCATTGAGTAATTCATGACCACCTTCAGAAACGACTTAAGAAGACGTTGTCATTCATGGTATGATTTCTACTTATTTATATTAATCTTACTTCGTATAAAATACAACATTACGTACGACATCGTGAATAAAGGGAAGCAACCCGTACGTGTTTTCACTTTTGTCTAATCCTATTGATTTTATGTTCATGAAATAATTACGTTGAAATCAAAATGTCAACCATCGCTAAATTGTCGTGGATGTCATGCTTTCTTTTCACTTCGGATATGTGTATGTATGCAAATTAATAACCTCATTTATTGAATTTAATAATTGGCACTACTAAGATGCAATGAAGCGGCAGAATGTTTTCATTCATTAATATGAGCATTGCAACTTTCTTTACAAAACTGCACTCAGTCTGTCAACGGAGATGTGAAGCTCGCGAAGGAAATACCATTCCTTCCAAATTGGGCTATAAGTTTGGGGAATGATCCAATTGGAATTTACCCTCTTAATGTCAACCTGGAGAGATATGTCAATCAGTAAACACAGCCGTATGCAGTGTCCGATACAACACGATGAACTCATCAATCACCCATGTATCCTACGTCTTGAAATTAATTACCAGGACGTTATATAAGATCGATTGTATTGCCAATCATGGCATTATCAGGACACTATACGAAGGAAATTGTCTTCTCCACATTATTATAGTTTATTTTATATAATGGATAGACTTGCCAGGGTAGACGTCGTTGAATCGCATATGCGTGTAATATTCAAACTGGTCAGAATGGTACAATGATGGAATAGCATATTAAATACAACCTAATCGGCTGGTTAAATCGAGTGTACACTGCAGAGAGATTTGTCAACTTCAGTTCTAGTTTGTATTTCTGACTTGATTTAGTAGCCATTATAACATGCATTTATTGTGAGGTAATTTAAGCTGCGAAATGTAAAGCAAATAGTGTCTAAATAAGAGATCATCGTGTGTTTGACTTGAATTCGACTTCAATGCAGCCATGTTATACTTAGGTCGTGGTATCGTCACCGTTTTAACTTTAATTAGTACATACATTCACATGACAGAAGTAGGTATATCCGAGAGACTGATCTAGAACCTACAAATCAAATAACGTCACACATAAAAAGTAGAAGATATTATTAAGAAATATGTGATGGAGAACATTTTCCAATATGTCCTTCAAATTTGGTCGATGCATGAGATGAAATAATGTCGATGTAAGCCATGACGACACGTTTGTTACATGTTTTCACCGCTATATAAATAAAGTGTTGTTTTTTTTTGTATTTTTTTGTAAAGATCCTAAAGGCATTTACGACTACGTCTTTTGGATGTTGATTCATATTCATTACTTACTAGATACGCCTTTGTCGCCTGAAGAAAGAAAAAAGGGTGTCATTTATAAGATATTGATGTACATATAATTATGCAGCGCTCATTTGTATAAGGAAAGAAACACACTCTAGAGGAGTATTAGGAAATGCAAAGTGCACTGCCACATAGGTGTAGAAATAGCGCTCATTTGTATCAGCAAAGAAACACAATATAGAGGAGTATTAGGAAATGCAAAGTGCACTGCCACATTGGCGTAGAAATAGCTATGTATGGCGTTGATGCTTGCAATATCAGCTTTCCCAGTCGTTGTAATACTTAAGTGACTGGGTATATAGCACTCAGAATGGATATATCGTAATAACACCATACATCATTGATTTGGGTTAAAGTTGTCTATAATCTGTTGTTGGTTCGTACATGTCAGGATTCCCGACCACACATACTAGCAGTCATGACCATTTCAGCTTCTATAAGTGAACATAACTTGCGCCATCGAGTGTTCACGAACTGCTTAAAGAAGAAAACCCGTCATAGGAAAGACCGCGTCGTGTACGAATACTATAGTACGTGTCTCATCTCCATCCGCTGAGATGCACCAGACGTTGATTGGGTTATTTTAATAGCAATAGCTCGCATCGCTCCAAGTTCCATGCCTGCGCTTCATGAAAGGGTCGTACCCACTCGGCTAACCTACGGAACTGGATCACATATACTGGAGCAAAGTGGAAGTAGTCCGAGGTGAGCCGATTGGTTC
Source organism: Lepetodrilus schrolli (assembly GCA_032361225.1). Taxonomy (NCBI): domain Eukaryota; kingdom Metazoa; phylum Mollusca; class Gastropoda; order Lepetellida; family Lepetodrilidae; genus Lepetodrilus; species Lepetodrilus schrolli. The sequence continues at coordinate 1,810 of JAUTBT010084718.1, read as the reverse complement.
GTACTAGAAGGATGGGATAAATCAAGATGTAAATAATTGCCTGCTATAACAGTAAAGACCATGGAATACGCCATGATTTGGGCCTCTCACAACCCTTTCGTGAAACGCTTACCAGAGGAAAACCAGCGAGATTACGGCATAACAACAACTCAAGATGTCGGCTATTTTTATCTGCAGAGCATTAATCATTGTTGATGGGTTTAATGACGTCTGGTCCGGACGAAAGTGACCATGAAAATCAGTAAGTGATCGCATACTACATGATAATTGTTAATTATAGCACTAACTGAATCACAGTGGGAAGCAGGTGTCTGCTGACTAAGACCACCCACATGTACTGGATTCCTCCCCTGGGGCGAGGCACCAATGATGTAATATGTTGACCAACATTGAAGGGAGATGGATTTCTGCAGCACGGGTTTGAGCACCTCTCTGACCAACCACATGCATGCAGGTTTCTAACTTAAGGGAGCGAAAACTCTCCAGCCAATTTCCGCTTTAGCCCTGCAATGTGGAAACCCAATTGGAACCCAAATGGAAATGCTGATGAAGGTGATGAAACAGCATAGACGTTATCTTATCTGGTCAGGTAATGATGAAGAGTACCAGTGCAAGACGATCTCGTATTCATTAAGGGCCCGTAGAGCTATCGTAGTGATGATCGGAATGGGTATATCCGAGAGTGCTATTCTATCTTAGTAGCTTCATGCAAGGGTGCCCGGGCGATACTTTAACATGGAATTATCACTCACGTTGCGCTACGGTCGTTCTATGGAACGGAGGCCTGTTAATTCCAAAGGGTTATGAGGATGCAATCTAAATCATAAGAACTCTACCTTATGTTTCATTGAGGTTCCCCAAGTAATTGGACCAGGTGGGATATGCATGTTTCCGGATTAGAAAACAACACCGGAATCATATCAGAATAATTTGTTGGCCATAATGTATTTGTATTCAGACTATTTCACCAACTGACTCTAAGTTTTGCTATTTGTATTTAAAATATGGAAATCAAATAATAGTTAATTTCGTGTTCATCTGAACATGGCACGGCTTCAATTGACATCTGACCTCACCCCAATTGACATCTGACCTCACCCCAATTGTCATCTGACACTGGTGTAATTTTAGAAGTCGGCAGAAGAATGTGTATGGAAGGATACTATAACTGCACTTGTTGCACTTACATTAATCGATAATGTCCTGGAAAAATGTAAATAATACAATATACATGGGGTTAGCTGGGGGACAGTTGGTAGCGCAATGGATTTCAGAGTCAAAGCAAATGCCCCAGGGTCAAATCACGTCCCGGGAGACTGGCATCAATGTTACCTTTCAGACGCGATATTGATAGGATGCGTTGTCTGTACCATGGCATTGCACTTATCATCCTTGGTATGTCAGTGCCAGCCGGTGCTCGCAGGTTTACTGCAACATTCAGTGATCAGATGAGGGCCTCCTGCCCTAAACTGACAAGTCGTGATACAAGTGAAAGACCTCAATTCCAATCCCTACACAGTGTTGCGTCATCGCATTACTATTAAGTTCCATTTCATCTAATGAACTCAAAGCCCCAAGTTATATTTATACTCGTCAAATTCTTACGTTAATACTGTTGGGTGATCTATCTATTCATAAATGCATTTGACTCAAATGCTTGCACCAAATAATTATTTACTATGCACTACATATATATGTTGTTATTTTGCTGAACGCTTGTATTCGCTATACTCTAAATCAGGAAATTAATACGAGCATGATATTAATGCGAAAAATGCGATTGGCTTATGGCCGCATTTAATTCCTACGC
>JAUTBT010084717.1:0-12100 GCA_032361225.1 Lepetodrilus schrolli | reverse complement strand
CTCCTGCCCTAAACTGACAAGTCGTGATATAAGTGAAAGAATCTTGAAAGCGACTTAAAACCCCAATCCCCAAAAAATTTAACAATGACGATAATGAGATGATGTTTGAATTACGAGAATGTGTCATTGGTTAGTGATACCTCATACTTGAGATATGACCAATTTGCTTAGACAGATGATACGTAAACATCGTGGACAATGTGGTCCAGTGGACTGCAAACACTCCATACCTTTAACAATGAGGCCTACTAACAGAGGACAGACAGAAATAGATGTGGTTATGTAACAGACATTGAGCGACATACAATTCCATGGGAAGACGAGACCATTATCATCCTTTCCCTGGGGTAAACGAGAATTACTAAACGAGAATTACTAAACGAGAATTACTAAACTTTCTGAGTATGATTTCATGCTCAACCTCAAATTTTATATGGGGATTTGTGAAAAAAATAATTGAGTTGAGCATGAAAATGCACTAAAAAATGTTTCATAATTTCGGGGCCAGGACATTTTCTCTATATGCCTCGAGCAATGGTCTTATTTCTTTTGTCGTTAACAATCTCCAGAGTGGATAATCAAATAACAATAAACAAAAAGATTCAAGAAACTAATAACATTTTATGTACATACACGTACAGTACTAAACATCCATGATTGCAATGGTAGCCCGAAAATTTCTGTACAGGCTCATATCCAAATATGGTTACATATCCTTCACAAATTTAACTCAATGCATGTGTAATGGAAGCAGCTGCTGAAACAGACAGAAAATCCAGTCGACTGTTATTGCTACTTCTTGGTGCAGGCAAGTTATTCAGACAAGGTTGAAGGTAAATTGTTCTGGCAAGGTTGTAGAAATTGTTCAGGCAATGTTGAAGGCAATTGCCAAGGCAATGCTGAAGGCAATTGTCCAGAAATTGTTCAGGCAACATTGTAGAATTGTTCAGGCAGCTGTGCAGACAACTGTGTTATCTATTATCAGATTGATTGGACTGTTTTTGTTTTATCAAACATTCCAAGCTTCTGACATCCATTTTCAGCAGACACTTTTGTGATAACTTTCCATTGTCCTCAGTTTCATCCGCCAGCTTCCTGTGAGAAAAGTGTGAAAGTGTTTAATGTTACAAGTCAATCAATACAATTAGAAAAAAATTGTTTAATGATATTAAAAGCAGAATGTTGGACAAAGCAGTATGTTGATTTTGATATCAAGATAAGCTCACAACCAGGGCTGCAATGCAATTCTCTACAAAGGGCTACGTAATGCTACAGTAGCCTTTCAGCCAACACGTGGTAGTACTACGTAGCACTACTTTTTACTTCAGCTTTTGAGCCCGTAGTGTTTTGTAGGAAATAGTAGGAAAACTCAAAGCATGAAGGGAATGGATTGCATGCATGCGAAAACCAATTTCCTGCCGAATGAATGAATTATTGTTTTACGTTGCAGCGGCAATATTTCACCCATAGGCGATGACGATTTCCTGCTGTTTTCCTACGAAATAGTTCAACCAGCCACTACTTTGTAGAAAAATAGCGTAGTGTAGTGTAGAGAATTGTATTGCATCCTGAATGCAGCCCAGGACACCCTTTCATGAAGCTCTCTTACCCACTGACCAGAGCAGTCTTATATCTACCTATCTCGTTGTCACTACGACAGCGCTACAGACTCTTAGTGGCTACGTGACCTTCATGAAAGGCTACCATGACCAATAAGCAAGGCATGTCACAATCAAAATCATACATAATATGTCCAGACAATGTAGAACTATGCATACATCTGTAAATAGCATAACTAAAGTGTGGATTACAGGCCTGTTGACAACGTTACATGTCACGTGGACAGTCGTTGACGTTGCATGTACATGTACACGACATGTTACACTGAGTGATGCCATCTGGTGACAGGCTAATCCTGGGTATTCTACTAGTGCATAAATATTGACAAATATCTTTGTATCAATCTGTTTCACATATTTCGTATTGATCGTGTTTCACCTACGCAACTGTTACACAGTATTTGTTAATATGTGGTAAACAATATGAATAATTCAGCAGGAAATCTACACTCCTGACGTCAATTGTAGATGTGGAAAATTTCAGATTAAAATATGGCGTAATAATTTCTTGAATAACAGACTACTACTTACTACTACTACTACTACTACTACTACTACTACTACTACTACTACTACTACTACTACTACTACTAATACTAAAAAAATAATAATGGCTACTTAAAATGCACCAACTGCAACCCCTAATTCATGCACCACATTAAAACGATTTTCTATAAGTTCTTAAAACTTTATCTCCTCAACAAGATTTATTTTGCTTGTGTTCAAGATTGCTTTGCTCATATCGCAGAATGTTAATTTTATATGAGGAAACATACAACACCTGTAGCACGTAGTGTTGCAGTAAATCCAGTGGTCGCTGTCTGGTACTGACTTATTTAGTTTGTGTTTAGATCAGTTTTCAAGATTGCCTCGCTCATGTTGAAGCTTTACAGGAGGAAACCTGCAACACCTGTTGCACACATAGTGTTGCAGTAACCCTGTAAGCACCGACTGGTACTGACAAACCAAGGATGCTAACTGCACTGCAAGAGTGCAGACATTGCATCAGACTGTTAACTTCCAGACATTGATGCTAGTCTGGGTTTGAACTCAGGACATTTGGCGCCAAAACGCTCAAGTCTGACATTTTTGCTTTACTAGAGTTCAGATATTTCACCCAATGGTATCGGAAAGGTAACTTCTAAGGACAGTCTCAGGTTTGAACTCGCGAACTTTGGCGCCAAAACGCTCAAGTCTGACATTTTTGCATCGTTAAATCACCCGCCCCAATAACAACAAAAGTACGAATTTTTACATTGACATATTTCAGGGAATGGTTATTTCCTTAAGGATGGGCTCTCTCCATCAATAAACACTCTCTCTCCATCAATAAACACTCAACACTCTCCATCAATAAACACTCTCTCTCCATCAATAAACACTCTCCATCAATACACTCTCTCTCCATCAATAAACTCTCTCTCCATCAATAAACACTCTCCATCAATAAACACTCGTAGTGACAATCAGACAGTTAAACCTGCCCCAGGGGACTCGGCATTAATGCTTGTGGAAGTTAGATTTCAGCCTTGATTATAATGGAATGCACAGTCTGCACTGTGCAGTTATCATTCTTGGTTTGCCAGTTGTTTGTGTTTACAGATTTCCTGCAATACTTGGCACTGTGGGCATTACAGGTTTCCTCCCGCTCGAAACCAGGCATGGCAACACACAATTGCAATTTCAGCGGAAAAACAAGCCTGGGGTCTGGGGGCTGTAGGCCACATCCAGGGCAAATAAATCCACCCCTGGACAAATAAATCAGCGGATTTCCATGGATTCGAGGAAAATTGTCGTGTCTGCTAACCTGACAATCTGAGATACGATGTGAAATAATCTTGAAAGAGGCTATAAACAACAATTCAAATGAAAACCATACACGTACCTCAGTTGGGTGTTTCTGGAGTGCATCTCTTTGCCCAGGGTGAGTCTGTTGTTAATGTTTTCAACTCCTCTGTGTTTTAGCCAGGTGGTGGCGGACTCCACTTCTCTGCCCAGGCAATGGAGAGCTGAGCAGCAGGTGTACCAGGCACGCGTCTCATCTAGAATAGAAATATACATTCAGGCCTCCGCAAAATGTTTATTCGGTAATCGATGTAATTGCAATTTTGGAATTGGTAGGGTACACGCATGTCCTAACACTGTACCAAATTTGAGTGATCTGCAATAAATAATTATTGAGTATGGGAACCAAACAGAGGTTTGTAACATTACTTGCCAGACTATATGTTGAACTACAATGCATGTTCTTCAGAACTAAAATCTAAGTTTTAAAATGTCATTGGGTGGATTCATTTTCCCTCTGAACTCCCTGGGGAATACAGAACCCAAGCTGCCATGTTTCTGTGGCTAGGTAAGCACTCACACTGTCATCTCATCCTTCCGGATACCCATTTACTGCTGGATGAACAAGAGGCATTTTTCAACAAAGCCACTTGCCTAAAGTGACATCACAAATCTTTGGCCTGTGTTTCAGTGTGTGGCAGGAACAAATCATAGATACTCTTAGGTTTCTGGGGGACACATCCACGCACTAGAAACTCTCAAGTTTCCGGGGGACACATCCACACACTAGCCGACACTGATCATTTTTAACCTCCAGCCTGAGTGGCCATCATGCAATCCATGGGACTGTGTGCCACCAACATGTCATTGATGGAAGTCATGTATGCAGTAGCTGCATGAAACTGTACCTATTGGCTACATAACTGACACGTGTGTTTCTATCTGCACCTAAGTGAAATGGCTAAAAACACCAATTCAAAAAGTTAAAATAATTAAAATAAAAGAAATACCTGGGTGTATCTGTACTGCTATTCTGGAGTAGTGCAGGGCATCGTGGTGCTTCTCCTGGACCTCCAGGATGGAAGCAAACCTGCAGCAACCCTCCACCATCAATGGCTGCCATGGATGATGTGACCTGCACAGGTCGTCATCTGGAAGTCAAAGGTCACAACTGAATGCTTAGTCTGATGATAGCAGCATGGTGTGAGAGCTATCATATTTATACGATTGCAAATAAAGATATTATATTTAAACAATGTCGTAAATGTCCAAAATAAATGTTGAGTCAAATTCTGATCGGAATATCGGACTCCGAGATTACGAATCTTTTCTGAGTATGAGTTCAAGATCAAGTCGGTTTTGTTCACAAATTCACATGTACAAAATTTAAGCTTGCGCATGAAATCGTACTCAAAACAGCCTGCAATCTTGCGGCCTGATGTAGTATTTATCCTTTCGTAGATTCGTAAATTCCTAAATTTGTTACATATATTTTGGAATATTTGCTGTAAATAAATAAAATATATTCCTTTCTTATTTGTCCGGCTTTCACTACCAACTGACATTGTTGGATAAATTACAACTTGAAATAATAGAAATGAAAAGTCAAAATTAAATATTTTTCTGGAAAGTCAAAATCAAATTATTCTTGAATATGAATATCAGATGAATGTGAAACTGCATAGAATATTCATATTTCAGATAAATTTGGACCACATTTAAAAAATATCGGTGGTGATGCTCAGACAGATAATGACTGCATAACATTCAATTAATCCTCTGCTATTGTACATGTTTGACCCAGCCTCTCTCTGGATCAACGAATGCTGAATCAGACTCATTGAAATGTTGGCACACACTCTCTCGCAGTTCGCGTCACACTTCAGTGAATCCGGAACAAGTAATACAGGCAGCATGAATAGCCGACCGACCGGCAAATGGTTGACACTGTATGGTGACATAGCACGAAGCAACACACTGCAGGTATAGTCAGTCTGTTAGTATTGCACAGCCAATCTCAGCCAAACCGGTTGCCGCGTGATCTGTCATGTAGTCACAGATACCCACGATCTATTTTCGCTGACAAGATTAAAGATTTCTTTAATTTTCTTCATGCTGAAGGTAACCATAGATACCCTAAACAACAGTGTCCGTGCAGGGAAAGGGTTAAATGGCTGCCTTTTCAGTAAAAGGGTTAATTGATTGTTGTTTAATATTTTCTGGTGAGGATATCATTTGAAAGTGCATGTCAGCATATTGTTCAAGTACGACACATTATTCTGGCAAGGAAAGCTTTCAAAAAGAGCTTATACACGCATTAGCACACTGTTCCATAGTGTTACTATTTTTCAAGTTGCTCATTCTGATCAAATATAGTCATAAATTATTATCTTTTTGCTACAATCTTTTTGTTTGAAAAAGTAATTGTAAATCAAATTCTGAATATTTTAATTCAAATTCTGACTTACTTTTAAAATAAAATTATGATATATATGATCAAAGATTCAATATAGACTGCTAGATATTAAAATGTTATGTGTTTGATCATTATTAGCAATGCAAATCATGGAATTAAAACATAATTTAATGAATATTTTATTTACACGGCCAATCCTCCATTAGACTATTAGACGTTACATATTTTATTTACACGGCCAATCCTCCATCAGACTATTAGATGTTACATATTTTATTTACACGGCCAATCCTCCATCAGACTATTAGATGTTACATACTTTATTTACATGGCCAATCCTCCATCAGACTATTAGATGTTACATACTTTATCGTTATCAGAGATGCATATCAGGAAAGACGAGGACAAACTTGATAACGGCAGATAAAAAAAATTGGGTCATCAAGTACAAGTACACAGTGACAGATTAGACAAGTACCTGTCCTAATTACACCTTGATCCTCGTTAGCTGTTCTCCTTCGTTTGGAGGCTGGCCGTGAAGAGGACTGCGAGACAGACTGCGACACACCGACATGGTCTACTTCCGACCAGTGCCCGACACATTCCTGGAGAGTCTCGATGGCTCTGGACGACAGAGACGTATTTGTTGAGAAAGCAGCACTAAGTCTTGAACGTACAGTTTCTTGTATTGCTTCTCCGTGGCTACTGCCGTAGACACTATTTACAAAGGTGATCTTTTTCCGTGACACCAAATTTATTGACAAATTTGTCATCCCCCTTTTACTCTTACCAGGTCGATGTGTGACGACCTAATTTATAAGTGGACTTCTTTTTTTTCTGCTCTGCCAAATTTCTCGACAAATTCATCATCCCCCTATTATTTTTAACGGGTTGAGGTGCAAAGACCTGGGGGCCTATTCTTGAAACATTCTTACAATTGTACGACAATCTTTACGATTCATATAGTAGGGCTATGAAAATGTTATGCACATTATTGGCTAATTTCGTCAGAATGTTTTGAGAATAGGCTCCCACTTTTAAGACTAGGGTCTTACCAATTTATTGACAAGTTTGTCATCATTCTTTGTATTCGTACGAGATTGACGTGTGAAGATGTTTATTACCAAATTTATTGACAAATTCATCAGTCTGTGGCCGAATTATTCACAGGCTCCATCAAATATGTTACCAGAACATCAGAAATAATTGAATAACATTGACAAATGCAAGATATGCTATGGATAGGTCAGCTTAGTTGTTAATTATGAAAATGAGAAATATGCTAAATATAAAATGGGGATAACAATATGTTTCAAGTTAGGGAAAGACTTGCTATGGATATGTGAGATTAATTGTGAAAATTAAAAATATGAACAAAATAAAATCGGGATAAAATGTTTCAAGTTAGGAAATCTTGTCGAGGAACCAGTTGAATAAAGCGATATTAACAGAAATATCTTTCGAAAAACATAACACATTGTCTTTTTGTTTGTATTTGAGTTTATGTCGGACACCGAGATTATGAAATCTTTCTGAGAACGATTCCATGCTCAAATCAGTTTTGTTGACAAATCCCCTTATAAAATGTGAGCTTGGGCAAGATTATTTCACTCACCTCACAGTGTGACAGCTTACAGCAGTAGAAAACCTGCAACACCTGTAGCACCCAATTCGTAAAGCTCTCATATCCACTGAGAGACCATAGCGCTCTTGTATCTACCTCACTGATCACTACAAGAGCTCTATGGTCTCTTAGTGGATATGAGAGCATCATGAATGGGTGCTCTATAGCAGTCGTGTTGCAGTACACCTGCGAGCAACAGATGGTACTGACAAACCAATGAGAAACTTCTGCAGACACTGACATGGGGGCCCCGAGATTAAGAAACTTTTTGGAGTCCAAACTCATGCTGAACTCAAGGTTACGTTTACAAAATCCCCATACATAATTTGAACATGAAATTGTACTCAAAAATTCCGTATCTCGACGCTGGCAAATTTGAACTCAGGATGCTTGGATCCGAAGTCTGAAGATGTACCAGTGTGCTACCTATCCCACAAATTGCAGTTAAACCAATATGGCTACATCCTAGTAGTGTAGTGCTACTCATTTTGTGCAACTTTCATACTAAATTTGTGAATTTTTCTCTCTGATTTCAGCATATTCTTAAATTGTTCTTGAAATATGGCGATAATTGAAATAAATATGGCGATAATCAAAATAAGTAAACTCCATGAATTACCTGTGCAACAAATCAGCTGCAGAACCATGTTCCTCCAGACCAATCAAAGCATCTGCTTTGCAAAAGGTCAAGGTCATATAATGGCAGACGTCTTGCCAAGGATCTCCGCTCTGATTGGACAACGAAAAATCACATGACTGACTTCTTGCCCTCTTTCTAGAAGAGTTACTCGTGGTCTGAGAGAACTCTTCACTGTCTTGAGTAAGGAAAGTGGAGAGGTCATCATCTAGGAGTGACGATGTTGAAGTGTTGACAGTCAAGTTGACAGACTCTAGGGCTTTATCACAGACGGAGGTGCAATCTTCAAACTGCTGCGATCGGAGCAGACACGTGGCTGTTTCTTCGAAGATTACCTGAACATTTGGCAATACCACCACACTTGAACCAACTGGTGTCTGTAATGAATTATGACCAAATATCATGAGCAATAAACTCAACTTAAAGACTCCTTCTAAAATACTGAATTGTCATGATATAATGTTAACATACATCTTTGTATAAGTTCATAAATTATGGAAGGAATGCTACCTCCCCGTGTCTAATCTGGCTGAACAGATTCCTACAGTCACAAAATAAGCCATAAATCCATCATGAGTCTTGCTGATGTAGGCAATACAAGATATAAAACTCTTTATACTGTGGACAACCAAAGATGTCCTAAAGATATATAGAGTAACATTGAAGTCGCAGTATTGGAGTAGCATTGGCGCGCGCACGTGTGTGTGTGTGTGTGTGTGTGTGTGTGTGTGTGTGTGTGTGTGTGAAAAATAGGAATTTTCCCCAAAATGCTAATTTCCTGGGGAATACTAGTGTTTCTTCACCTCCAAATTTAGTTTTCCCCAAAATGCTAATTTCACAGGGAATACTAGTTTTTCTTCACCTCCAAATTTTGTATTCCCCAAAACTCCACAAATTGTCAAATGTTTACCCCAAGATCAAAATTCATCCATAAGCCTCCAACAAATGAAATTTAGGCAGGGCCAGGGGGGTGGGGTGGTGGTGGTTGGGGGTGGTATGGTTGTTTTATTTAGGGTGTTACCTGGTAGATGTTGCAAAATATTATTCTGCAAGAAATTGTAATACCAGTTGCAATAATGTATGATATCCACTGCACCAATCAACGGCAAAGTTTGACGCAGAAAATTCGCGGAATAAGTAACCAAAATGCATAGAAGTAGTTGCATAACCCTGAATTCCAATAGACTCTACCGGTTCAATACACAGCCATATGGACGCCTGGTTCATCCCACATCAGTAAGGGTGGGTCACCACCATCCCTAGTAGTTAATGCATGACTGACTGACACTACATGAGTCATGGTGCAAGTGGTTAGTATCCAGTCACTAATTACTATCATAAGTACATAACAACAAATCTCCATCCATCACGTAAACGATACTGAGAACCGATATCTTTATCAGATATTTATGGGATCGTATAACACACTGATGCTATTAGGATGCTACTTGCCCCGTAAATCTGAGGTGATATCCTATTTTATGAGCAAAATGAGTTTAAGTTATCTGACAAATTGTTAACCCCTTATGAGAGTGATAAATTATTAACCCCTTATGATTTTCAATATGCAAGTATTCTAATTATCTCATTGGATATTTTGAAAATCTGGGGTTTTATACTATTATAAGAGCAAAATTAGTTAAAAGTCCGGTCTTAACAAGCATAATGGTTTCATGGTTCAGGAAATAATTTGATTTGATATTGTGGTAATGTCCATTTTGGAGAATGTCTTCTCACTTAATTTCACTTCTAACACCTTCGTCAGTGGCAATATGGAAGACTGAATTGTTTTACTAGTGACCGACCGCAGGCAAAGACAAACATGATGGTCGCGTTGTTTGTTCGGCTAGAAAAAACTTTACTAATCTGTGGGATGATTCCGACCTGGACATGGATTAGTGTCCTATTGGAAAATTGGACTGTTTCGTTCAGCCACAGTCCGTAGACTGCATGTCCCCACATTCTCTGACCATCTTGTTACTAATAACACATCACAGTAACCTATTTATGTCAGAAGACCTCCCCTTCAGCTTGTTTGGGGCAGGGTACCCCTCCCCAGGGTGGATAAGTTCACATGTTGTAAGATTGGTGTGCAATTTCTGCACACTAATCCCTGTCATTACGAAACTTTTTGAGTACGATGTCATGCTCAACCTAAAAAAAAAGAAAATTCACAAATTCCCATTTAAAATTTGAGCTTGAGGATGAATTCATACTCAAAGGCTTTGTAATCTCTGGGCCAGACACGGATTTCTTGAGAGAAAAAAACTTGGAACAGCTGGGTTTAAAACTCAGTTAATAACTGAGTTTGTTCCCTGAGATTCAGTTTTCCTGGAATCTGCATCATTATACAAAGAGATGAGTGACTTACTGAAAATGTAAATTCTACATCATTCACCATAGATCAGCTTCACACTTGCATCTTAAACTGGTTTGAAACAGCCTTAAACTGACTTGAATAACTCGATCCGAATTAACTGTTCACACTACAGGCATTTCAAACCACTTTCAAACCAGTTTACTCACACAACATCTTAATCTGGTTTGACAGTCGATTTGGATTGAAAGGAAATCCTCATCCCAGAATGATGTTAGGCTACCAAGTTAATAAATATGCCAGAAATAATTACACCGGTGTATAGTAAAGGTGGTAAAACCTTAAATATGGACATATTTATTATGTTGAATAGAGAGAGCGAGAGAGAGAGAGAGAGAGAGAGAGAGAGAGAGAGAGAGAGAGAGAGAGAGAGAGAGAGAGAGAGATTTGAATTGGGGGTTTAGTCGCGTTCAAGATTATTTCATTCATGCGTGTACCGTGTTCTACAAGACTAATAAAATATGAAAAGCAATCAACAAGCATGGGATACTGGTGTTGAGATTGAACAATCTCTGTGTATTCTGTACTATTGTCATGGATTCCATGAAACGAAAAACTTCCTAGCAAATCCCTGTCCGCGATTGCCATGTTCCGTTTTGTAATATATATTGTACAACATAGGCCGAGGTTCTCGGCCTGAGTGAATATAGGTTCTGTTCTGTTCAATATCAATATCAATAACCTGAATAGTGATGAATATATAGTATCTGTCTATATATCTATGTTTGTTTAATTATATATATTTTAATTATTTGCCACAATATGGCATGATAAATGTCATTGTAAATTATATGCTATTTTACAATTGTTACAATTGCCTGTAAGTGCTCATAGACAGGCCTTTAACTAGATGTACTAGCTATATGTCGTACAATTGGGAAATAAAGTCATACCTAAAACCAGAAATAATTATGCTTCCTGGGAAAATGGTTGTTTTAACGTGTAAACTGACTTGAACTTCTCCGGTGATTAATAACCATTACTGATTCACTAACATTAACAAAATACATTACTGATTCACTGACATTTGCACAATACATTACATTTTTAATAAGGAATACTGATTTGTCTGCTTTCAACATCGTGATTCTATTTTAGACTCGTGATTGCCTCTGGGTATCGGGTGATCATGACAGGTGCATCTGTGTCTTGGGGTATTTCAGGCACTAGCACTTAGTTCAATCTGTTTTGGTAAATATATTGAGTAAGTATTACTTCTAATAATGTATAATTACGTAATTAATGTGGCATTATTTACTATGTAGTTGTAAATGTGTTCATGGTCCTCTATTTATGTAAATTAAATGTTTGCAAAATGATACAAGGCTGATATAGTAATATCATATGTTTGCTTTAGTCTAATACTCCACAGGAAGTTGAGAAGGTGAAATCAATGTACACTGATCCATTGACCGGGATAATAATAAGTATAGATATATGAGCAAACGGATTTGGCGGATTAGTATTAGTAGTAATATAAATAAGCAAATTATTATTATTATTAGTATTATTATTATTATTAATAGTAATAGTAGTAGTTGTAGTATTAATAGTAGTAGTGTCAGTAGTAGCAGTAGTAGTAGTAATAGTAGTAGTAGTAGTAGTAGTAGTAGTAGTAGTAGTAGTAGTAGTAGTAGTAGTA
>JAUTBT010084715.1:0-30434 GCA_032361225.1 Lepetodrilus schrolli | reverse complement strand
TTGTTGTCGCATTTATGTCTAAAAGCTTGAGGTCGCATTAAATTAGTGACGCATTAATTTCCTGATTTACAGTAATAGTTCTGATTTCTTGACATAATAACTCCTGGTCAAATTTATCATTAATGCAGAATTGTGCACTGACATGTCACTTCAGAAGTTTAATGTTCGTAAACCATTACCATTAGATACTAAGTCATTGTAAGAAAATATGAACTTTATGATCAATCTAATCATGCTAATAATTATAAAATACCATCAAAATTGATGAGTATGATAGCATAAATGTTGGTATCAGGCCATATAATTAAACATCATTAAATCAGATTTATCCCTGTCTTCTCCCATGTGCATGATAGTGTACTACTGGGTACCCACCCTGTCTAAAGCAGACCGCTGCTGGGTGCCCACTCCCTGGTAGTCATCCAGCATCAGATCCAGTGACTGCAGGTTCCTGGTGGTGTCCTGTCACACACAAATATGTCATGAACAAACATGACACAGTCAAACATGTCATAAACAAACAGGACAGACAAACATGTCATGAACAAACAGAGCCGACAAACATGTCATGAACAAACAGGACACAGACAAACATGCTATGAACAAACAGGACACAGACACATGTCATAAACAAACAGGACATACAAACATGTCATGAACAAACAGAGCAGACAAACATGTCATGAACAAACAGGATACAATCATGCCATGAACAAGCAAGGATATTGATAGGATGCGATGTCTGTAGAGTGGCCATGTAGTTATCATCCTTGGTCTTGTCAGTACCAGCCGATGCTTGCAGGTTTACTGCAACATTCAGTGCTATGGATGTTGCAGGTTTCCTCCTGCCCTAAACTGACAAGCCGTGATAAAAAGTGAAATAATCTTGAAAGCGGCTCTAAACCCCAATTAAAATAAATAATAAAATAAAATGTTGGTTAATATAATACACAAATCTCTAATTATTCACTGATATATAATAATCCAAAGTTTCTTGACCCAAAGAATGACATCACAAATAGATATTTTTTTGTCCAATGATGGTGTTGACCTATGGGGGTGTTTGACCTATGGGGATAGTCCAAGGGGATGATGTCCTTGGGGATTATGATCAGTGGGGTTTGCCCAATTTATTTTTTTGTTTGGTGGGGCTTTTGTCAGGGGTCAGGGTTGGTCCGGTGATTTTTTTTTGTCAGGTGTGTTTTTTGCCTGGATCCTAAACATCACCTACCATCGAGTATTGGCGGGAAGCCCTGGGGAAGCCAATGTCCTCTCAGAGATATCTCAGCCTTTCTCCTTCCACTGACATTTCAGTCAAATATATCCTGAAATACCGTACTCCTACCTCCAAATATTATGCTATTTTTTAGTTTAAAGGAAAAAAAGGTGCATTAGCTGGGCCAGGCAACATTGTTTCAATTCTCGCTCCATCTCTCCTTCAGAAAATGCCAAAACCAATCAATATTTATGCCATAGCAAGCCCTTTGAGGGACATACGAATTCATGTTTTTTCCATTCGTTTTCCTATTGCCTAAGCCTTGCTGTAAACTGGGGAATTTCAGCCTGTTCTTCCATTGAAAGTTAGTGCATGGTGCTCCAAGGCATGCATTGTGAAAGAGATGCACGTGATTTATGGCGAGGCTGTTATTTGATCATTGATGTACACAGATAAACTCCATGTTTTCATCCAATTGTTCTGCATCACTGTGCATCACTGTGAAGCATGTCACAACATCAAAGTATTCAAAATTCCAAACTTTATGTTGTGTTTTTAACAGGCAAGATCTAAATACAATTAATTCATTTATGGAATGCATGACTAATGCACCAGTGTATTATAATTATTACATAAAATAAAACATGATTTAATAAAATATTTGTGTGTGTGTTGTATGTGTGTGATTGATTTCAAGATTCTTTCACATATATCATGGCTTGTTAAAAATATATGTTAATACAACTTTATATATAATGCTTCTAATGCTATATTATATACCTCATACAAAAAATAAGACATTAATTCAAATACAACTAAATGACCAATTTTGTCCATTATTCAAGAGCCCCAAGACCAAATCATATCTTCTTGAAAACTATCTATGAAATTATTTCACTTGATGAGGAAAAGATTGTGTCTGTGCATGACAGAAGCAGCATATAAAACTTAAATGTCCATTAACTGTGTTCCAGGCCCACAGTCTCGACCATTTGATCAGTATTGACTTGGTTTTGTAATTTTCACAAGTATCTATCAAACTGGAGATGTCGATAACACTGTCACTATTTGATTGAAATGGAATCAGTCATTCCTACCATTTCCATATACACTGTCTCATCTTGAAACCCGTGGACAAAAGTTCGCCGATTTCATTTAGAATCGGAATTACTCGTTTCCCTACAAGTCAAGAAATCGTCATCTCAATCTCTCACTGGAGCAGATGTCGACATTCACGTATCAGACCTGTTTATTTTCTGTCTCCCCTGCAAGAGAGTTCTTCCATCTTTGTTCTCTGTTTGCCATTCAGCCTGGAATCTTTGCCACGGTTACAAATTAATCATGAAATATGTCGCCGTTCTTTTATTCCGGTGCTGTAATGCTAGTCTTTATTTATAAGCAGACAAAAGACATACCGTAGTTGTTAAAAATGGTGTTTCTTGATGGTATCACAGAGGCCTCTCATTCCAGTGATTCTGATAGAAGAACTCTGCTGGTTCCAGCAGATATTCTCCGACGATCCAACTGGTGTAGTAATGTCAGCGACAGCTTTGAACAGTCAGCCAACCAGTTCTCATGAAAATATAAATCTGTCATGACTTACATTCACTAATTTCTTGAAAGAATGTAAACAATCGGATCAGTAGATGCAGAGAATTAATGTTGTGTCCCAAATATATTTCTAAGCAATTCTGTGTATAAGGTAAAATAGTCCATATTTCAAACAACAATTTTCCAGAACTGTTCTATATCAAAAAGGTAAAAGTAGTATCAAGTCATCAAGATTCCTAATGTTCTTTGCATGAAATAAAAATAAATTAATACTAAAGGTGAACATTGCCAAGTAATGATAGGACATTAATAAACATGAGGACATGCATTTTTCCAAGCAGGGACAATTGTCACCACATAAAGTTGTTAAATCTAATATAAAACTGGTAACATTTGAAGTGGGAAAAAACCCGATCAGACTATACACATCATCAAGCAGCTAAATAAAAAATATATAAATCAATATCATGAACGAAAATAGTTTTGATAATTCTTGTAAAATTGGAACCACATAATTATGCACTGTAACCATATTGATAGTATATTACAATTCCAAATGAAATAGTCATCATTCTACCTCCATGTATGTCTTTTACTGGACAACACAATTCTTGTATTAAATACTTTTCAACATCACATGTAGCTAGGAATGAAATAGATCATCTGTCAATAAATTGTGACCAAAGACTTGACCAAATCAGAGGTGAAAACAGCAAACAAGAAGTGAAAACAGCAAACAAGAAGTGAAAACAGTCATCCAGAGTCATACTACAACCCACATGTAATACAATCAAGATATTACCATTAAGACCCAATTGACTCTCTCCATGCAGAAGGCAACCGGAGATGCCCCAAAGAGCAGTGTCTACACCTAATCCAGCAGGAAGAGGGTTAATCTAAACACATACTAGCCATCCGACTTCTGGTGGCTCCTTACTTGTTGTGTAGTGAATACATACTCAAACTCATTACATGAGATCATGTACACCTGTCAATCATACAGACTCCAACGTGATGCAGATGGACAACCAATTCTAGAATTACTCATCCGAGATGACCAGACCTATTGACTTCCAACAGCCAGAACTCTTCCTAGTACACAACATGAATCAGGACATCAATTAGTCAAAATTCCCTCGAGAATATCCCCTTTTGTATTGTATTTTGTGTTCGGATTCTGAATTTCGAAGCCTGACAGAAGGATGACCCAAGGCTGTGTGTATTATGTAGGAGAGGACACGTGAGGTCAGAGGTCAGATGCGTGGCAGAAGATGACAGGAGAGTTGTCAGGAACTAAAAGCAACAATTGTTGCCAGCTGAAATATGATGACACAGATGAGTCACCACACTTCTCCACTACTTTTAGCAACATTTGAAATGCATATATTTCCATCAAAATATTTGAATTGGAACAGTTTTCGGATTTCCATTAAATTTTATAGATTGATGAATTTATTTAACGCTAATTATTAATGATTTAAAGTGTTTATTTGATATGTGTAATCATATATCCATAATTATTCCAGCATTATTCATATAATGTCTATTTGTATTTATACTTTATATGGGGAACAGTACATATTATATTATAGATGCTCTCTCTCTCTCTCTCTCTCTCTCTCTCTCTCTCTCTCTCTCTCTCTCTCTCCTCTCTCTTTCTCTCTCTGTATCTGTCTCTCTGTCTCTCTCTGTATCTGTCTCTCTGTCTGTCTCTGTCTCTGTCTCTGTCTCTCTCTCTCTCTCTCGTATTTTTAGGGTCAGATAGAATTAATCTTTGGTGATTAAATTGAGTGTTCTAACTATTAGAGGGTTCTAATTATCAGGGTAATTATGGTATTGTTACTCTGGAGGAACCAACAGCATACATTGCAGTATTTCTACCATTAAGTTAAACTCATTAGCTGCCTCTAGCTGATAACCTTCATACAGCCCACTTGTGCTTTCTACATCACCTGCGACTTACACTCTGCAGAACTGGAACAGGCAATATTTAAATTGCCATTGTTTAAAACTGGGCATGTTTGACACTCACTGTCATTTGCGGATTCTGTAGACTATACAAATGTGTAGTGCTGAACTCTCAATTACTGTACATCTAGCTGTAGCTGGAAAAAACTGTTTTAAAATCTGGTTGTTTCGAATAAAAATATTCTTGTTCTGCTAATGTTCTGCAAATATTTCGTTTACCTTGGAATTCTGACAGCAAAAACATGTATGGTACTGAACATGAAACAACATTGTCCATATATCACTAATATTCGGCTTAATAGTCTTAGAAATACATTTAACTATCACAAACCATACTGTATAATTTCATAACATGTTTTAACCACTTTGTTGCTGAACTGATTAAAAACATGTTCTGTAGAGCATCTAGTAAGTTGTCTTCAGTAGAAAGATGGTTAAAGGAATATTTTAGTATAATTTAAATTTATGTTATAGTTATGTAACATAGAACTATAATTAAGATGTTTATAATGTTTCAAGGTGTGGCTATTACATTATGCTTGAAATGATCCCCCCTGCAAAACACCCTTCAGAAAATTGCTCTTATCTCATTCAGAAACATGAGGTTCCAATTAACATTTTGTTCAATGGATGACGTGAAAGCTATTACTTTAAAACATTAATAGCTTTCAATTTCTAGGTCCATTGAACTCCACTTAATAATAGCATTGCATTTACGTTGATAACAGAACTATCTATCTGGCCCCGTTCCACAGAACAATCGTAGCGCTATGAGAGTCGTAACTCCTTAGCAACTCCATGCTAGATTCTCGTAGCGCTACGATTGTTCTGTGGAACGGGACCCTGATATTTATTATATATTTTAAACCATGTATTTATTGCACTTTGGTATTTTGTGATATAGATCGCAACGTTGACGATAAACGTATCTGTAGTAACGTTGACGATAAATGTCTCTATAGTAACGTTGACGATAAATGTCTCTATAGTAACGTATACTAAAGTTACTTAAACCATGTCATGTTCTTATCATATTCCCCATCATTGCAGAAGATAATTCCCAGTATAAAGTTGATCAGTTACCCACAGCCTTCCTGTAAAATCTCATTAAAGCTGCCACATGCAGTGTGACTTCCATTTCTCCGAGACCCCCCCATTTTTCCCCCCATTCTCCATGTACAATTTAAGACCTAATGTTGAGTGCAGAAGCATGGATAAATGAGTCACATAAAACTTTTTTTTAAAAAGAAAATTAATCTTATTCATCTTTACACTGTGAATGGCTAAATTTTCTAATCGAAAAAACCCATAAAATGATGTATTTCGCTAATGGTGAAAACTGAAACAAAGTCAAATTCAATGAAAAAATCATTGATCATTGCTAAAGTATGATATATTTATATTTTATTTTTCAAATGGATTATTCATGTGCTATTCAAATACATTAAATTAAAGCGACAACCACAGTTATTTCATATACTTAATTGTCAAGCAAATTATTCCCTGAAAATAAATACACTTGATTTGTCTATGCACACACTTTTTAATAATATTTTGGAATGTTATTCATCTGGACAAATCAATCATAATTCTGGTCCAAAATCTTTTATAAAAACATAAATAACAATTTCAAACCCAATTAGGAAATTTAAATATACCATTATTTTTATTACCGTACCCTTGCTGGGATAAATTCAACGTGCACCGGTAGACACTCATGTATGTTCTTTTAACCTTCTCCCTGCTGGATTAGGCACAGACACTGCTCTTTAGGGCATCTCTGGTTGCCTCCAGCATGGAGAGGGTTAAAGTATCTACGCATGTATCATCTGAAAAGTGTCGGAAGAGTGTCGTGGCAGAAGATGACAGGCGAGTTGTCAGGAACTAAGAGCAACAATTGTTGCCAGCTGAAATATGATGACACAGATGAGTCACCACACTTCTCCACTACTTTTAGCAACATTTGAAATGCATATATTTCCTTCAAAACCATTTGAATTGGAACAGTTTTCGGATTTCCACATGGATCATACAAGCCGTAGCGAGCAGGATCTTCAGAAGAGGTGTGGACGACGGTATGGCCGCCAATATTAAAGCCCCACCTTCCAGCAGGTGCACCAATGCTGGAATGTGGAGGCAAACGTAAACTCAAAGTAACACCTACCTGTACAGAAACCCACCTGGTATTTTTAGCAGGGAGAGATACAGATTAGATCTTTTACTTGTTGCTCTGATACCTCAGACTCCCGATTGTTCCTGGTTAGCAATTATTCATTGTCTGTCCTCATTATACCACAAATTGGCAAAGAAATTCTTGGTAAATTTTTATGAAATATTTTCAAAATGTTTTTCCGCATTAAAGCATGTTTCAATAGTTACGGATATAAACAGATCCTAAATAACGTTGGGGGTTGATTTTTATTAATGTGCTTTATAATGAGGAAGCAATGTATTCACAAAAACATTCTTATTACACCACAGGAAATGTATGATATGGAAGAAAGTCTTGTACATCACTAACTTCAAAGCTTGACTGATGACAGGATGCTATTTTCCTAAAACTGCTTCCAATTTACAGCATCTTTACATCTGTGATTTTTACACAGATTTGTGTGTGTGTGTGTGTGTGTGTGTGTGTGTGTGTGTGTGTGTATGTGTGTGTGTGTGTGTGAGACTGTGTCTGAGACTGTTACTGTAGGTCATAGAAAACTTACACAATAATGTTAGTTTCCATTCACATTAATTTATAAAATTATATTTTTATATTTTAGAAATCAATTATAATATCAATCAACATTTGATACTTGTGTTTACATGTTTATTATCAATTACATAAAAAATAATGATTGGAATAAAAACAAAACCACTTTCCATAAATATATGTACTAGAAATGCTATTTACTGCATTATCAAATGTTTAACAATGTTTAACTTTCTCTTGAGTTTACGGAAGAGAAAATGTTACAATGTCTAAACTTGTAATCCATTACGATCTATTACTAGAAGTGTGTTCCATCAAGCTCAACAAAAACAAAATGTTTTGACCGGCTTGTTGAAAATGGAAAGTAAAACTGGTGTTATTTTAGAAGCAATTAGTATAGAGTTCTCCCCCTTTTCCAGGAACAATCACTCTAAAACCAATCTGCCAGTTTCTCTCTCAGCACTGTGACTTATCTTATTTCTTGCCAATTACTTAATGTTCATCATAGGAATAGTGTAATCAAACTGCCCCAAGTAATTTTGATTGGAATGTACAATTCAGGTGCATGTATGAGATAGAATGGCGATACAAAGATGATTTCAGATTTCATGGTTGATAACATATGTGGTACAACTAATATCAGTTTAATGGCGACTTCTGTTTCATGACTATTTATTGCTTGATATCCTGCGAATATCCCTCCCTAAATATCCCTCCCTAAATATCTCTCCCTAAATATCCCTCACTAAATATCCCTCCCTAAATATCCCTCACTAAATATCCCTCCCTAAATATCCCTCACTAAATATCCCTCCCTAAATATCCCTCCCTAAATATCCCATCCTGCTTTACTATGCCTCTTGTGGAGGAGGTCCACACTAGTCTCAACCAGGTGTGTTCAGTAATTGCGTGTCAAACATGAAGCCAGTTGCCGAGTCTGAATTATGCGCCCCCTCCACAGCTGTACCCTACCATAGGGTAACAGACAGTCGTACAGTGCCCCATCCACCCATGTATCTACCCACATTTCTACCCACATACCTACCCACCCACATCTACCTACAATAAACCTATGTATCCACCAACCCATACCCATCTACCTACCTACCCACCAAACCCACCCACATACTTACCTAGCTACTTACCCACATACCTTCCTACCTATCTTCCTACCTACCAAATTCACCCACCCACAAACTATACTTTAACAAGATTAATTAAGATATTTTGTGGTGAAGCTATCTATCAAATTTTGGTACGCTGCTTGTGGAATCTGGTGCCATTCTTCTTCCAATGCATCTGCATGTTCTCGAAGAGCACCTGGACATTTAGAAATTCTTTGTTTTAAAAATAATATAAAGCTAAATTTACATGTTCAAAAAGGTAACTGGACCTTAATTAATTTAGCTGAACATACCTACCTACCTATTAACCCACCTCCCATCTTTCCCTATCTACCTAACCACTAGCTTGAGATTCCTCTATTCCTCCCTGCACTTTTTATATGGGTATGGTCGGAGGGGAAGTCTAGAGAAATCTCGAGCTACCTACCCATCCATCCACCTACATATTTAACACGGTGTCAGGCAGGCACTAACCTACTAAACCCACCCACTTACCTACCTACTAAACCCACCCACCTACATATTTAACACTGTATCAGGCAGGCACTAACCTACTTTCCCACCCACTTACCTACTTACTAAACCCACCCACCTACATATTTAACACAGTGTCAGGCAGGCACTAACCTACTAAACCCACCCACTTACCTACTTACTAAACCCACCCACCTACATATTTAACAATGTGTCAGGCAGGCACTAACCTACTCACCCACCCACCTACCTATACTAAACCCACCCACCTACATATTTAACACTATGTCAGGCAGGCACTAACCTACTCAAACCTACTTAACCCACCCACCTACCTACCTACACACAACACCAAACAGTACGGTACAAGTATTGGCTACTATTACACACAGCTGGGGGAAATAATCCAATAGCCATTAAGTCAGGTGTCTTATAACACATTTGTTTCTATACTTACTCAAGTGTATAGTTCCTGTAAAGAGATCGAGGCATAACTTGACATTGTACTGAATGATACCCATTAACCCTAGCACCATTAGCCCATTAACCCTTGCACCATTAGCATAGACCTAGTTGTGACAAGGGGGCTTGTTCAGGAATGCAAACCAGAGCACGACACAAACCAAATGTTCTTATAATTAGTGTTCAGAAAATATATGATAAACCATGTCACACACACTATCTATTGTCTTAGAGGATGAAAGTAAATAATATAAATATCCAGATTATTAAAGAATCACAGGCTTTCTCATGTCTACTTACCAGTGTCACACCCAAATTTAGCCTTATTGTTTTTTATTGTTTGAAATTGGGATTTAGAGCCGCATGTTCAAGAATTTTTGTTTTCATATTCAGTGACTATCTAGTACACAGAACCAAGCAGAGCAAACAAATTGTTGACTACCTCAGAGAAATAATGAATTGTTAGTGTAACCTTGGTAACTGTCCTCACCAATCATAAAAATAATTAGCATAGATATTATCAGGAAAAGAAGAGAAACGATAGTGACGAAAACCCTCTGACTAAAGAAATGTGTTTTTGGAAGACCCAAGCCCTTCTATGACCTCATAAATTTTATTAGAAGACATTTGAGGTATCCCCTCTAACCCACATTATACATTAATAGTATAGCCTCTAACCTCAGCTAACAGCAGGTTGTGACCTTGCATTGTTAGTACAAGTCGCAGTGCTCCCTCCATAAGTCACGTGACAAAGTGAGCTGTAATGTGGACCCATTACCACATACCTACTGTAGTAGTTCTGGCACCAATGAAGACATTACACTGGGGGCCAACAGTCTTGTCAGAGTGCACCATTAGTGTAGCAATATACCAGTAGCTATGAGACAGACACTGTGTGTACTGTGGGCTGAATGACATGTGTGGTTCCACATGTGTGTACCCGTATAGAGCTTTAGTGGAAATGGTCCAGGAACTGCTAGGTGAGTCTTGCTAGAGGATGATGAGTTGGTTGAAGAACCAGTGTGTCCATAGAGGAAGATGTGTTCCGTGGGGAACTACCCTCAGTATCTAGGCATTGGATGACATGTTCTAGGGGAACATCTGTAGGATGACATGTTCTAGGGGAACATCTGTAGGATGACATGTTCTAGGGGAACATCTGTAGGATGATATGTTCTAGGGGAACATCTGTAGGATGATATGTTCTAGGGGAACATCTATAGGATGACATGTTCTAGGGGGAACAGTAATAGTATCTAGATAAAGGAAACATCTGTATTGTCTTCAGAGAATGACATGTTATATGACAATGTGAGATCAAATGTGCAAGATAAAATGCTCATACAGAAATCGGCCAGTAGGGTTACTTTGGCTGAACGGGTAGAGTGTTGGACTCACAATCCAGGAAACTGGTTTGAATCCCAGGATTAACATGGTCCTGTTACAAGGGAATCTACAGTTTCTCCAGTGGAACATCTGCTCAGATGTAGAGTATCTACAGGATGGTGTACATATATGTATAGTAGTGTGTACTCATATATGTATAGTAGTGTGTACTCATATTCCTTTAAGGTTTGATTAAAAGTGGGTTCTTCAGTAAATTTTGGGTGGCCTTAATGAAAATTCTTGAAATATTCTCATTAAGATCATGTCAGGTAGTGATCAGTGAACAGGTCAGGACAGACCAGATGTTAAACAGATAACTAATTCACCTCTG
The DNA here is from genome assembly GCA_032361225.1 of Lepetodrilus schrolli. Taxonomy (NCBI): domain Eukaryota; kingdom Metazoa; phylum Mollusca; class Gastropoda; order Lepetellida; family Lepetodrilidae; genus Lepetodrilus; species Lepetodrilus schrolli. The sequence continues at coordinate 19,221 of JAUTBT010084715.1, read as the reverse complement.
CTTTGAAGGACGACCAATAATGGCTGAAACATACCGAAATATTTCACTTATAATTGAAATAAACATATTTAGGTTCATACCTGACAAACTGCACGCATTAAAACAATTTTCAACTGACCAGGAATGCTTTCAAATAATTCCGATATTCCATCAGCAAAAAATATTGGCTTTCATTTTCTTTCTATCGCGAACATCAAAGTTGATTTTAATGTGCTTGGGCATTATCCTGGATAGAAGGCAAATGGAGGGATTACCTGGCAGTTAGACACGGGGGATCTCAGGTGTGGCACGTTACCTGGTCCCAGGTATGGACAAAGGTGTTTATCTCCCCTGACAGGGTCCACCTTCATCCAGGTAAATCCAACTCTGGACATGGTCAAGTATCATGATATTCAGCTTGGAAGGATGACAAGTGACTATTATCTATCTGACACTTACTTGCTCGTCAAAGTAATTTATTGTGTCTCTTCATCTGCTGGTTACCTTTCAGTGAGGTTATAAATATATATTTAATATTTCCTGGGAAAACACTTTTATACATGAACAATGGGTGTTTATCAGTTGTTATCTAAATTGAGAAGTCAGTAGCCCAACTCTCAAATCTAGAGCTCTATGGAATTAAGTTAACCCTTATATTTGTATTAACAATTGAAAAAAGTTTCTTCAACATGCATGATTTTTAATAACGATACTATGAACTTTTTATTATCCAAAACATACTAATTACATTTATATCTATAAAACATAATTCAACAACTGATAAACTGAAAAACTAAGATATAAATTTAAATACTACAATATGCATCAAAGCATAATATTTATTAAAACCATATCAAAACATTGGAATCCTGTATCCTCGTGTCTGCCTCTTGTTAATGTCAAATTTCTGTAGGTACAGTAATCAGTGAATTGCCACAACATCCAAACTTTCTATCAGTTTTATGCTGTATGAAATATAATCAACCACATATACCCCTAGACATGAAAGAGATTATGAGGTCACTGACTTCAAAGAGCTGTCTTGTAAATGTTATTAAAGATTCCATGTTATTTACTAGTAAATCTAAGATATGTTGACATAGCGTATGTTCTAGAGTAAGCCCAACAGCTGAGGATTTAGCAAAGACACCAGGGTCATGAATAACAAATGATCCCACGAGCCAAAGCGTGTCACATACACAGAGTCCTGAGGCAGAGGTATTCAACTTCTTGAATCATTGAATTCTGTATTGTTTATGGGACATCTTAAAGCCCCTACGTGGTTTTCTAGCCAAAAAAAGGATGCAGACAATTTGATAATAAAATATTTTCCTTTATAGTGACATTCCATTAGTTTAATATGTGTGCCTTTAATAAATATTTATTGAAGGCCTTAAGGCACTCTTTGAAGGCCTTTGCTACCATGACTGTTGTGCATAATTCATTGCAATATTGACTTGATTAATGCCTTGATCATACTTCATGAAAGGTACCATTAATGCAACATCACTCAGATACAGAAAATTTAACTTAGGGTTTCAATCCTTCAAGAAGCACACCACTCTAAGCTCAGAAAATCCTTAACACATTCTACAACTACTATACTTAACAGGATACATTTGTTTAAATCCAATAATATGTCTACTTGATGATAATGCATTTCATAATTGTTATTTTTCCTTGCACATGGTTTCTGTTTGATCAGTAAATTGCTTATAATACTTAACATTTTCCAATACTTTGTTTTGAGTTGAGTATTTCGATGACAAACTGAATAGCTGTAAGAACTTCTTATTTACTTTATAAACATGACAACAAGTTCAGAAGACTACTATAAAGAGAGAGAAAATAACCAAATTGATTTGAAAACATGTTTGAAGGATTGTAACATTATTTTTTCACATCTAAGTTAAACTGTCATGTTGGGCATTGATGCATTCATGAAAACATAATTGACACATCCTCACACTGTCACATTATAACTTCACAAGCAGATTTTAAATTAATCACCATGGAAAATTACTGACCCTTTAAAACTGAAATATTATTCAAAGCTTAAATAGAGATACACCGATACAATCACAAAATTCAGCAGCATGCATTGTGTGCATTCCTCAAGGAGCTGAGAATGTAATTATGAATACATGAACATTGCTCTTCACTAGACATTTCCAATAACATATTTAACACATCCTTGAGATCCAGACTCAGTAACTGCTCTTCCATACACTACAACTCTTACCCTGGGCAATGCCCTTATTAGGAAACCCATTCTGAAAAAGGTTTAGAGCCACAAAACTAGTAATAATAGGACCTCTCTCATTGGCTCAATCTATGACCTTTTTAATCCTTATTCATCCTGACCTAGTAGACTAAAATTGAGTTGTGGCTTTACTTTCCATGAGCCATTGACATAAGAACTCACAGGGCCTGGATCTCAGAGAATGACAAATAACCGATGGCATATGTAAGGAGGCATTGGACCCGGATTTTAGAAAATGACAAGACATCAGTACTTACAGACGAGGACAAGTTCGGAGGTGAACGTTTGAGCAGGGCCTGTGTCGCTGAGGCCCTCACATCTGTAGCTGCCCTCATCTGCCGCCCTCATCTTGGGGAAATACAACGACCCGTTGTTGTACACCTTGTGTCTGCAGGAACAACAGAAAGTTATTTTTAAAATTTTCAATAATTTTTTCAATATTTTTTCAATATTATTTCACTTATATCAGTTATCACGGTTTGTCAGTTTATGGCAGAAGGAAACCCACAACATTCGTAGCCCTGAATGTTGCAGTAAACCTGCAAGCACCGGCTGATACTGACAAGACCAAGGATGATAACTGCATTGTTATTACTACAGAAACAACAGAAAGTAGACATTTTATTTTCCCCTTATTTTCTATTTCTATAGAAATTAAATTATTGCTGCATTGTTTCATGTGTGTATGAAGGAACAACAGAAAGTTATTATTACAATAATTCTCCTATTAATTAAAACCAACTAACAGTTTGTACTTTAATTAATTGCTAAAAATAATTTATTTTCAACCATAAAAAAAAAAAAATGTCCTAATTGATAAATTGTAACTTTTTTTTCAATTATTTGAATGTTTTCCTCCATTTGTGCTAAAATGTGCATAGTATGCATACATAATTAATTAAACACTGTTTATTAATTGGCTGTCACCAATAATTGTATTTTCCTAATAATTGGGACAGCTAAAATAAATGTTATTTTTACCTGTTCAAATAAATAGAAATATTGGAACCTTCCCTATACACACAGAGAGACTTGTGATGCAATCGATAATGTAATTATTTCCATTAGAAAACCAATAATTAAAATGCTTACTTGTTATTGTAACTGCTAATTGCTACTACTAAATAATGTATGTCAAATAATGTATTAAGCTTAACTCTGAGTGTCTCCCTTAATTAGAAGGTTAAAGATGATTGATGATAATGTTGGATTCCTATTAAACTAATCATAACAGAAAACAATAAATCTATCAATATCAATAATGACTTATTATTCCTCTGGCATTTAAAGTACATGTGCCAGAAATTAACATCATTATGCAATTTGATTTAAATTCCAGCTTAAATCATATTTGGTGACATATTGTGAAGCTGATAACAAAATCATGCATATATTGGCTTTACCTGGAGGTATTTGAGAGTTTTTCATAATTTGAGAACCAATCGATGCGGCTAGCTCCATAGAAGCCGCAATCCAGACGAGCTGCGCTGTTCTTCTGCACAAGTTTATAGCCTGTGAATCGATTCTCCAGTAAATATGGGGTATTTCGAGCTGTCGATAAGAGAAAGAAAAAAACGCAATTAATCATTGCAAAATTCCTGTGTAAAATTACGCAGCATTGATCCTGTTAATTATCACCCTGCATTTAGATCTGGTGTTTATGCAAGGGTATTTTGAGTTGCTGATGAGCGTTGCAGGGTGGTGGTTAAAATCAGCAGGAAAAAGACCCTTTAATAACTGTTGAATGGGTTTATGTTAATCCCCGAGGGATTAGAAATGTGTGAGATATCAGCAGTCAAAAAAGAAAAAACAGCAAAATCTTCTCTGGGACATAACGGCCATTCCGATAATGACTAAAGATTTTTTTTATATTGATCGATTCTCACAATTTTATTAACCTTTCACAAAGAAAGGCAATAAAAATGAGAAAAAGCGTTAAATTTACTGGATAACGATTCGCTCATGCATAAATAGACAACCCAAAGCTGGCAATCGGGTTTGAACCGGTTGAGAAATACTAGTTACTGTGATAGCGTGTAAATATCACCAATATGGTTACAGTAGTCTCCCTGGTGTAACGTAATTGATGTTAGTCACCCGACAGACTCTCGCTGTCCGCAAAGTATACAGCGTAAACACGCATCCATTCAAGCTACTTAACCAAATCTACAAGTCAGCTAATGTAAAACATGCCCTTGTGTGTATGACTGGTAACGAATCAATACGAGAATTTCAAATTTGTTCTCAGAATCAAACTGATACATGTAATTTTTTTCTCTCACCCCTCTCATCCCAAAATCAATATCCTATGATACTAGGTCAGGGAAAGAAATGAAAAGATCTGTAGTTCCATATCGCGATAATTTAGTTTTCCTTGACAAAAAGAAAATTCCACTGAATGATTTTCTTGTTCCGAGTGACAAGCAGCTCACCGAGTTCAATTAATCATATCACAGTTCTTTAATTGATCATAACCTCGTAGATTCCATATCAATGCTCTCAATTTAAATCTCGCTAAATTTCCTGTTGAAAGAAAATTTTATTTTGAAGGAAGCAAGCAAAGTATTTTGCTGCCTTGTTAACCTTCCAACAAAGGTCTCATCTCATCATTCCATCCTCTACCTCCACCAATTGGAATTGCTAAAATTCAAAGTCGAACTGCTACTGAAAATGCTTTCGCACAACTTGTTGCAATAATTTATGAATGTGGATGTCAGAATAGCGATCACTGGCTATTAATCTATATTACTAATGCTTTTATTTCCTATAGAAGCAGTGATGCACATGGAGAGAGGAGATGCAATAATTTGAACCCCAAAAAAATTATAAAAAATTCTCATTTCCATTTGAAATGATTCTGGTGACTAATGACCAGTTGAAAGGAAAACACTTCGGCAAATGACTCGGTTGGTGGAAACTTGGTGCCATTCATGATGGTTGATTAATTTTTTACCATGCAGTTCTTCATTGTTTATTTACATCATTAGTCAATTTGATATGCCTCTTCCTTTTCATAAAATTCATTTAATCACGTAAAGAAGACATTCATGAGCATAGAAATTCATTTTGATTTATGTTCAATTACAAGACATTACAAATCAGCCACATGTTAAATATTCAGATCAATATTCTAGTAAGAATATCTAAAATCATGTTTGGCATCAGTCTGAAGATTGGCTGAATGTTAATTCATGATATAACCAAGAGGTAGCTATTATTTTACAGTACATGACTTGTATATTATAGTGACAAAAAAATTGCTTCTGACTTGAATGTATCATTACTTGACAAAGTTCCTGAGTGGCTTGAATGCGGGTCATGAAATGTTGTTGAATTCAGGGGCAAGGTCAGAAGTGACAACGTGAAGACTCACGTGGTATACTACGGGGGACTGCGGGCTACCGCTAGTCATGAGTTTGCTTTCTAACCACCAGACCCAGACCCAATTCCTGGTAATCTGAATGTCTCACATGACCCAAAATATGAATACAATATTTTCCTAACCTTAACCCTAACCACGTGAGCCAATAAGATGCCAGGAATTGGGTCCAGTTCCTGGGAATAGAACGCAAATCTGTGTCTGGTTCAGAGTCCGACTAATAGCCCTAACCTATAGAAGTATACGCTGATTCTTAAAAATAATATATTTGTACAAAAAACAACAGTTTCTTCATTTAAAAAACAACAAACAAAAAAACTGAATCATTCAAGGTACAGAAGTGTATATATCACATTTATCATAAACTCTGTTACTATACATTTAAAGACGTTTGACTATCGACTGCTATCTGCACCCAATGACAAAGACTAAAGTAAGTACCGGCAGTACACTGAGTCACGAGTCTGTATCGTCTTATCTCAGTTTCCAGCAGAAGAGGCAATGTTTTCAAATTTGGCTAATTAAGCATACCACAGGCAGGAGATGGACAGTTGGAGATGGAGGAATGTAAACTGTGTACACTGCACCAGATGTGGAGACACACACCAACCAAAACTGGCCTTCCGTCATCTTAAATCCAAACATTTCCTCAACTCGCCCATCACCCATCAAGTCAGTGCTGGTGTACTGAAAGTTCTGAAGACTCGGAAACAGTTCATGTAATGCCATTGTTCGGTACGGGACTTCGAGAGTTCAAGTACTACAGTATGAAGTCAGTGGTGATGGGTCTCGAGCTACAATTGCTTCGTGCAAAGGGGTCTGGATGAGCGGAGAGGCAAGGGTGAGCTGGAACACTGGTGGTGTCAGGTGTAGGGTGAACTCGATACTGACATCAGGGGAACCCTTCTTCAAAGACAGTGTAGTCAGGACTGAGTACACAATTTAGCTAATTCTACATGCCAAGGAGAGATGATAGACAGTTGGAGGTCTTGGAATGTGCAGTTAGTCTACAGTTAGTCTACAGGTACATGATAAACTAATGATAGAATTCACAGTTACTTAATGTCCAGTCAGTCTACAGTTAGTCTACAGTTAGTCTACAAGTACATGATAAACTAATGATAGAATTCACAGTTACTTAATGTCCAGTTAGTCTACTGTTAGTCTACAGGACTTAGAATAGTGCTAGGTGATAGTATATTAATATTTAAAACATTTAAAATGTTATATCCATAGCTTGAAGGACCAAAAATAGGACTATATGATGATTTAACATTTATTAATATTAACATTTCCCATAGTTTATTCTTCTTCTTCTATGGATGCAGTCTATAAAACAAAATCAGCTGAGGATATCATAAAAAGATAAGCGAGAACTCTGTATAGATCATCAGATCCACAGTAAACTAACTGGTGGACATTTATCAACTAATCTATGGACATTTAGTAATTAACTGATGGTCATTTAGTAACTAACTGATGGACATTTACTATCCAAAACCTTTCCAGAGAAGCCCTAGATATTCAAGATGGACAGTCCAATGGTAGCTGATCTGGAGACAGTGATTGCCCTCATTAGACAGGAACTGTGTATGTCTGCTAGAAAGTTGGAAGAATTTGGCACTGCTTTGATAAGGCCGAATTCCGATAAAGATGGAACATGGTCACTCTGGAAGAGGTTAGTAGGTGTGAAATGGAGCACGTCTTGTTAGAGATGGAACCAGATAGCAGGACAACAGCTTAATTAACCAGATACTCGCACCAAGCCAGATCCAGAGATGTGGAAAATATCTTAATTTTCCCCAGCAGGGTTCAAGTTAAATATGAATTATTCAAAAGATCAGATTTTTTTTTCTCGCCTTCTTGAAAATACTGTAGTTCTTCGAGTTTATCTATTTTAAATCTTTACTCATGCTGTGTGCTTTGCTGAGTCGATATATTTATTTCCATATTGAATTTGCTTGGCAAGACTGCGACGTTCAGTGAACTTATCGTGGTATTCAGGAAAGATATTACGTATCGTATTGGTAATCAGGTAAGATAGTATTGATACTATCAAGAAAATACCAGCATCCTCTACACTTTTCACAGTTTATATCCAACTGTAAACATTATAAGAGAACTCAAGTGCTTTATTGGACTGTACATTTTGAAGGCCTAATCAGTTGAAATGGTTTGTAATCAATTATTTCACAATTTCCATTCTATTATGTTTTTTTTTATCCTTATTTTTGCCATTTTCTTCCCTCCCTATTGATTTGTATATGTTGATTTAGCTCGAGATTCCTCCAGCTTTTCCTGCTGATAGCAGATATTTATATGGGTACGGTCAGTGGGGAAGGCTAGAGAACAACCAATATCGTAAAATGGTATTTTCTCCATACCCTAGTGGGTGCAGATGGAAAAAGACATATAGTAATGTGTTCTTGGATGATTTATTAGTTCAAAATCTTGCATCATGCTAATAGATCAATGTATCCATCCCTGCAATCAGCACCAGAATGTCTTAATGATATGGGTCTTTATTTCGTCTGTACCCAGCAGGGTATTGGGCATGGTCATACTCCAATGTCCGATAGTAAAAGGGGCCCACACGATGTTTAGCTAGCTGAACTGGGTACAGAGAAAATACCATTTTACGATATTGGTTCCCCTCTGACAATACCCATTATAAAACGTCTCTTATGGTCAGCAAGGAAGACTCGAGGAATCTTGAGTTAATGTTAATGGCTTTCCAATCAGTAATTAAAGACCTGCTATTTGCCTAATAATGCACAAACGAGGAATTCCTAGCTCAAGACAAGCCGTCTACCATTAAACATTATCGCCAGTAGTGTCAAAAATCCTCTAATGATCATGTCTGACCACAATTTGACTGAAATAGAATCCTCATAGACACGTACAATTGAATTATTGCAATGCGGCTTGCAATCCTCTGACCAATAACAAGCTAGACCTACAATCCTGCTTTTTGTGAAGCACAAATACCTAATTGCCATTGACAGGCTTTCATCCCATTACCATTTAGGGCCGCACATACTGTAGATAATACAGAAAAATCCAATCCAATCTTGGTGCCTGTGTACAAGGGTCAAGCAATCGGGACATCATGGCCATGTATTCCACATAAATCTGGCGGGTCAGTGCTAAAGAGAGCAAACATCCTGAGCGGTATTTCTCTACAGGATCGAAAACCAATGAGCTACGACCTATAGGTCATATATTGAGGGACATACATTGGATGGACTTTAAGATACTGACTCTTGCCATGTCCAGGAAAGTCAAAGGATCCTTGGTCCTAATGAAATCAAAGGATCCTTGTGCAGGAAATTCAAAGGATCCTTGGTCCTAATGATATCAAAGTATCTTTGAACAGGATAGTCAAAGGATCTTTGGTCCTAATGAATCAAAGGATTTTTGAACGGGATAGTCAAAGGATCCTTGGTACTAATGAAATCAAGGGATCATTGAACAAGAAAGTCAAAGGATCCTGTGACCTAATGAAATCAAAGGAAACTTGAACAAGATTTCTATGATTTTCCCATCCTTTAAACTGGATTCATAGTGTACATATGTACACAGAATTTGCCCATGCAATGACAGCAGTCTTCAGGTTCCAGTTCTGGAATCACAGGAGAACACAGAGACTCGGATCTTCCATCATACATATTGTACATATTTAAAATATTAATATAGCTATCATAGAAGGAAGATAGTTTTTTTTAAAGTATTAACCCAATAAAGAAGGGATCAAGAAGGTTCATTGAGAGAGATGCAAGTGATATGATATGAAGAATTAAATCTATTGATTTCATGCAAAAGAACGGCAATTTTGTTAGTGAGAAATGTCACAAGGATTTTTGCAATATTAGAAATAATCCCATTTTTGATGTATTTAACCCTAGACAGCAAAAAATAGTGAATTTGCATTGGCACTGGTCCCCTCTATGATAGAAACCAGATATTAAAGTAAACAGTATAAGATTTGTAACTTATGAAAATAGCCAAAAGGTTCTCTGCTTCCATTGAAGTCTCTGTGGACATGGGAACATTTGAGATACAGATGAAGAAACAGCGAGGGTTAATGACAAGGATTCCGTCCATGCAATGACAGCGGTCTTCGGGCTCCAGGATCTGGAAACACACAACACTGAGACGTAGATCGTCCATTGGGGGAGCCACATGTCATGTACCGGAGCCATTAGTGATATTGCCTTCAGAAAATTGTCAGAACCATTTCTTCCTCGACGGCTTTCTCTATGACAACTTCCATTTAGGATTCAGCATCAACCGCAAAAGAACAGATATGGCACAGAACTCCATTCCAATGTGGCCAGAGCAGGCACCAAAAAACATGTCGGATAATGCTTAAACTTTATCGGCAGTGTCACAAACAAATTATCCATTTCGTGGAAGTGCAATATGAATTTTTGCACTATAGATTTCATGGTTGTAATAAAATAAAATTATTACATGAGTTTTAGTACCATAAAAATTACATGTTTAAATGTAAGATTGTATATTTTTTTATGTATTGATGTAACTACTATTATGTATAATTGAATAATACTGATATATTTAAATGTACTATTTATATACATCTGTATACAGTACAGAAGATTATAGCAATCTATTTGGTATTAGTGTCAAATTATCTCATTATTGAGGATCTAATTAGAAAATTCCTATTTTCTCCAGATTTTGTGTTAATAGAGAACATATATATCCTTAGAGCAAAGAGTGCACATCTATAAATATATATTTAAATGTTTATCAATTCCAAGAAAGAAAAAATAAGATTACAAAAACATAACATACAACTTCAATAGACTAAGTTGTATGTTAATGCAATTTCATTTTTACTAATCTATCATAAATGTTTTTTTGTTTTTTTTCAAGCATATGTATATATTTCCTAAGAGCCACTTGGTAGTAAGCTTGATTAGACAAAAGCTGTTTTCAGGGTAATAGTATCCTACAGTTTGGTCATTACACTACAGACTGAGTGTTCATCTGAAATCAGTTCTAGCTTGTAGTCCTAGTCAGGAATCTTGGCAATCTATTGGCACTTTGTAGAATGGTAGCAGTTAATTAAATTGATGTTTGACCGTCAAGTGACCCGTGACCTTCCTATTTTGTTATGTCTGTGGAGAAGCAATAGAAATGTTCATCAATGCTTCATTAATAGAATAACACAAATAATTAAAGGAGAAAAAAATGATTGATATTTTAATTGTTAAATTTCATACAATCTCAGTCATTGGGAAATCAAATAACAAGATACTTACATATGATGGAACTTAAATAATGGAAGAAAAAATTTAAATAGTTAAACTATAAGTGCTGTAACAGTAATTTTAAAAAAAGCTATTACCATACAACTGTATTATAACAGGATGTCATAAATGATGAAATATTTCACTAAAATTGATTGATTGATTGACTAATTCATTGATGTAATGCTTCACATTGCTGTGGGAATATTTCACCCATACGCAACAATATTTCTGGATTCAGCAGGAGCTCACAGGGCCGTTGCAACAGTCGACACTACAGGTGTTGCAAGCTTCCTTCTGCTGTAAAACTGACATACTGTGACACGAGCGAAATACTTGAAAGTGCCTCTGAACCCCAAGAATCGAAGACAACTAAAATCACGGGATTATCCTCTAACCATACGTTACAATCAGCCTTCAATGTATGTAATAGAACTGCCATTATGTACACTGTTGACAGGATATTGGATACAGGGTTAAAAGAAACAGAAGACAAGAATATCATCATGGTCATCCCAAAAGATTTCATGAATCGTGAAGCAATACATTGCTGAAGTTTTCACACAAAAGACTCAGGTGAGGGTAGTAGCAGTGAGAATACTACAATAAGTGCAATCGTGAAATGTTTTGAAATTCAAATCCACGGTTGATTCTATCATTTTCCTCTGCTATCTACTGTTACTCAATCTTCCTGCCTGCTATCTACAGCCATCTTAACCCACTACTGTCTCTCGCAAGCGGTTTGCTTCCTTTAAACACTGTGTAGTGTATGCCGTTTGTCGTAGTGTATACTGTTTGTCGTAGTGTATACCGTTTGTCGGCAACCACTGTCATATAGGTTTCAGTTCGGATCACTTAAGCTTACAGGGGACTATTGTTTAGGAGAGAATTTAATCTTTTCCCTGAGCTAAATGTGTTTTGACTAGACGTACAAGACTAATTGAATATTAGACATTTTTTAAACTTGACGCAGGTTTAGTTACAGGTACATGAAGATAAAGAGTTGTTAGACAAACAATGGTAATTTGTTGGAGTAATGTTGGACTAGACTATGCATAATTAACATAATTTAAACCTGGCATTATTTTCAGTAAAATTTAAAAAACTCAAACTTTAGAACAATGTAAGTATTTAGTAATTGGATAATGAAAATAGCATGTGTATTTTGTCATCTTAAAGTAAAACAGCTTCAGAATTTCAAGCTAATTTGAAGATAAAGAGATGTAAGACAAACAATGATAGTTTGACTATGTACAATTAACACAACTGAAACCTGCCATTTGTTTCAGTTAAAAAACACATTAAACCCAAACTTTATAACAATATAAGCATTTAGTAAGTGTATAATGAAAATGGCATATGTGTTTTGTCATCTTAAAGTAAAACAGCTTCAGGATTTCAGGCCGATTTCCATAAATGACAACTTTGACCAAAAATAATGGTGAAGTTGATCTTTGTCCTCTCATCCAGCCATTTATCAAAATATATACTATCACGAAAGATTGATCTATAAAATAAAATATTGTAGGAAGTAGGGTTCCATTACACAGAATGATCGTAGCGCTACGAGAGTCGTGTACAAGTTACGATGATTCTCGTAGGACTACAATCGTTCTGTGGAACAGCTTCCACAGGAGCCAGCATTCTTACATTTGACTAGCACAATAAAGACGGCTACATTGATAAGTTTTCACACCATCTCCTACAAGAATTTGTATTGACTTTTGTTTTGCTAACACTGCTGGTGCGATAATGTGTTGTACTTCACCACAAACTTGGAACATTCTCCAGGGAGTTGAGAATGAAAATGAGAGCACATTGATTCATTGACCGGGTTAATAATGTAACACTATGAGATTGCTTTAGCGCATGGATTTGGTGAAATATAAGTTTTCACATTATTATTATTCATTTTCGTATTTAGCTGTGATCCATAGTTATTGGTTAGATTCCGCACTACTCTGCATATCAATGTCTAGAAGCAAATAGATATGTATGAGGCTAATGTTTAACCTTATTCTTGTTGGAGGCAACCAGAGATGCCCTATTGATAACACCAGGTGGTTAAGAGCTCCACCTGGTTTTAAAATATGGCCGAATTCTGATCTCCTGGGTCTATTTATCCCTGAAGGGAGATGCGTTGTTTGGCTGGGATGGCGAACAGCTAGTTCCACTAATTAGCACCTGAGCTGTATCATGGATGGGAGAGCACAACCAGGCATGTCCAATCCTCCGACAGCTGAAAAACTAGCAACTATTTATACGTACATCCACAGAGATTTGATTTCATTGCGGTTATGTTTTTAGATATTATACCCTCGTTTTGGAGGAGCTAGCCCGACCGATTTTTTTTCTTTGCGGTAATGTTTTTAGATATTATACCCTCGTTTTGTGGATGTCAGGTAATGTGTCTGTTAATGGGAACATATTCAATTTCAATTGAAAATTAAATTCTGTACGTAGCATTGACATTAAGGGCAATAATTAGTTGCATGGATCTCTTTAAGTCTGCAGCCAGTTCTATAGTACTACAAGCATTGCTAGTTATGGTTGGCCTGTTAAATGGATCTTTAGAAATGTAGAAATAGGAAATGGTAATCATTTAAAATTATGCTGATATATATTTTTTGGTCTATAAATTTTCAATTCCACACAGTTAAAAAAAAAGGAATCATAATTTCAATGACACAAGCTTGTGTACCAATCCAATAATATGCCCAACCCAACCCATCACCCCATCCAATAATATGCCTCATCTCCCAACTCAACCCATCACCCAACAATATGTCTCATCGCCAATCCACCCTATCACCCCACCCAACAATATGCCTCATCTCCCAACTCAACCCATCACCCAACAATATGTCTCATCGCCAATCCACCCAATCACCCCACTCAACAATACACCTCATCTCCTAACCTACCCCATTACCCCACCCAATATTACACCTCATCTCCCAAGCTCAACTAAAGTAGGTGACACACCTGCTTTAACATTTCAAACATTAACAGAACACTCTTTGTATTACAAGTGAAATATGTCTTCACAACTAATAGATAGTTTTGTAGAAAACAGTGACAAACAAATCCAAGAAAAGCCTCCCAACAGAAGCTACTTGCTTACAACTGATTAAGACATAAGAAATGTGCTACATCTACTGTGGACTATCTATAATACAGTGTCCTTCCTTGTCACCATGACAAAGCCAACATCTCTGAGTTTGTACATCTGAATTACAATGTACATCTGAAATGTACCTCAGCGACAGAAAATATACATCTTGTTTGTACGAGATTGCTCGACTAATCACAGACGCTTTGCCTCAACCTTGATTGGACAGTTTCCCACAATGCACTGCTCTGTGGCAGACTTGGAGAAACTTAGGAATCCATCTGTGTCAAGGGATGCTATTATTTAGATAATTTACACATAAATTACACATATTTGCACATAAATGTATGTATTTGGTACATAACTCTGTGTAGCTTGTCAGCCCAATTCTGACCAGTGAGTGCATATCTACACCAGCTGTGAACAAGGGCCACAGTATGCATGCATCTGAAGTGATAGAAATAATTAATCATCAAGCTGAAATTAATTGCTTGATATGTTGTTGACAGAGCATAGGGTTGCATTAGTATATATTAGCCTTACATCTTCAAGATGCAAAATTATATGGCAGAGTGTTCACTGACATGAAGAACCTGCATATTGGTCTCTTGAACAAGTTGAAGCAAATGACCCCTAACATGTATTGTAGAGGCTCCAACATTATGCAAGGCCAATAGTATTAAGTGTAAGTCATTATTTAGTTTTGAGGGTTAATTTTAGGGGAAATCATGTTTGGTAACATGCATTACTGTTAAATTTTATATTTTTATTTATTTTTTTTGAATTGGGGTTTAGAGCTGTTTTTAAGATTCTTTCACTCAAATCATGGTTTGTCAGTTTATGGCAGGATGAAACCAGCAACATCCATAGTGCTGAATATTGAAGTAAATCTGCAAGCACCAGCTGGTACTGACAGACCAAGGATGATAACTGCACTGCCACATTACAGACAGTGCATCCTATCATGATTGCATAGGATGTTTAAATTTGTACATCAAAAGCAAATATATATCTTTTATCATGTACGAATATGTACCAGGGTGATACAAGAATACCTGTAAAATGTGCCTATAGGTGAAAATAGGCGAGTAAATGCACAGAGATAGATATTCGCCAAAATGACACTAAAAGCTTTCGACCATTTTCTTCTGGCAATGCAAAGTCTAACCCAGAGCCATCTATCTTATCAGGCAATTCCTTGCAGCAAAGGTGCTGACAGGACACGGAACAACAAGGCAACAATCGGCAGACGGCCGTGTAAGCAGACGGCCAAACAGTAGTCATTATCATACAGCATGTAGGAAGTAGGGTGGTGGCTTGTCATGTGCATTCCATGGCAGATAGTGGCTTTTAATGGGTTTGAATCCTGACATCAGTGGCAGGAATAGCGATGAGTGCCTGTAGTCTGTAAAAGCGACGCCAGCGTAGGCACCTATGAGATGTACAGTATGAATGTCATATTAGTAATTTTAGGTGAATTCAAAGGCGGTGTTGCATTATATCATCCAGGCCCTGACATTATAAAACATTTTGAGTACGATTTCATGCTCAAGCTCACATTTTGGATGGGGATTTGTGAACAAAACTTTGAGTTGAGCATCAAATCATAGGTTTTGTAATCTCGGAGCTAGGTCATCAAAATATTAGATAACAACAGAGATTATATACTGTATATGGTCTCTGACAACAATGCATATGAACATAGGATATAATGTCTCACAGACTTTAATGAATACCTTCAGCAAATAGAGTGGATGGTACAATCCGGCATAATACCGCCATTGTATACCCAAACAAGGGGAGATAACTACACCGGTTACAAATAGCAGATGGTCACAAAGAAGTCAGCATCCATCAGCAGCCATAATTGTGCAGGATGATCATCCGGTGTAATCTTGATATGGATTGGACACTACAGGTGATGGCATGGTTGTAAAACTCCAGTACATGCCGGGCTATCAGTGGCTTCTGATGAAAGCAGACCCAACAGAATCCATTAGTCTGGTCTGAGGTAGCGCTGGAAGGTTATCATTAGAGGAACTATGCACAGAGCACCGCTTGTGGACATGGTACCTATTTCTGAAGTCTATGGCTAGAGAGCCGAGAACAGTGTCTTCAGTAATGAGTAATTCATAATGCCCGGCGTATTACGATTATTGTCGAATACTTTAAAGACGTGACCTGATATTGAACACCACACAAAAGTGTTGAAGTAATTTTTTAATGTCTTGCAGAGAGGAAACGTTTTGCAGCATGGGAAGAAAATACAGGTACCCACAATTTAAAATGAGTTCTACATGTGTTGGACAAAGATGTATATTTCATTGCACTGGGTTGACTACTGGTTGGTGTTGGTTGGCAATACCTTTTTCCCCATTGATTTCAAAGCTAGAATTTGTTACCAGGATCTTTAACCACTTAAAATGATGTTTGTGAGTTTTCACAAGCGAGTAACATAATGTGTTCCTCCATGGCTTAGATTCCATTCCTGTGTTTGCTAATTCTTTCTTCAGAGACTTGAGACATTCCAAGAGTTGGTATCAAGAACGGTTTAACCAGGTAATTACAAAGCAAGTTTCTTTCGAGAAAATACAACATTGCAATTCCATTTTGCTGACAACCGCTTTCAGAACCAGACCCATACCATTACAAATAGTGAATATGACCACGCTCCTGTTAAATCCCAGTACCATATTATATGCTTGGCACTTGTACATGAAATATGGCTATATTCTGCATGTTTGCAGAACCATACAAACATACCATACCTCTAGACTATATCATATTCGTTGGTTAATCTTTCAGATGTGTGTAAACAAGAATGCTGTTAGACTATAATTGCCTAACCCTAGACAACCATGAAAACAGGTATACCACTAGAAATAACATTTACATTGTCTAATCCTGAAAAACTACAAAACCAGGTATACCACTAGACATAGTGCTTCCATGGTGCTTCCCATCTACAAAGGGCCATTAAAACATATACAACTACTGTACGTACATAATACTTTCATTGTATAACAATGAAAATAGGCATAAAACTGGTTATAATGCTTCTACTGTATAATAATAATATGAAGAACTGTGAACATTGGCATAAAACTAACCTGGCCATAATTTGCTCCTACTGTAAAAGTAAATGAAGAACCATGAAAACAGGCATAAAACTAGATATAATTTGCTATTCTATAACCCTGGAAAACATTTAAAACAGGCATACGATTAGACATTTAATACTATAAAGCTATCAGATAAATGTATACCACTAGATATATACTCAACAAAATTAATTAAGGGCCACTTGCCATTTTAGAAATAAATTATCTTTCTATTAATTTAATAACGAATAATTTCCAAACATCTACAGGCTCCGGGTACTTTTCAAGAACTTGCAGATGTATTGGAAGAAGAAATGCACCAGATTCCTAAAACCTAGTTCTGAAATTCGGTAGACAGCTTCCCCACAAATATCTGCCGGCCCTTCATTAATTTTGTTGAGTATATAATATTTCCATTGTCTTACCCCTAAGAACAATGATAACAGACCAAACACTACCATTGTCAAACCATGAAGACTATGATAAACATGTACACCATGGTCATGAAGAATACGAAGTACACCAAGTATATATATATCCGGTACACTAAATACACAGTTCCAGTGGTAAATGGTCCTTGGGCTGATGTATGTGAGATCTCCTCCACAGACTATGATGCCTCTTCCTTGGCAGGGTCCATCCTAAATCACCCAACCAGTTTCATTACAACGTTCCCGCATATCTCGCTGCCACTGGACTCCTCACTTTATGCCCAAAATGTCTTTTATATCATTCCATAAGTGACAGCACAGAATAAACATGAGTACCATATGTGTGTACAATGTCGGTAATGACGCTACAGGTTGACTCCAGGCGTGATTTCATACCCCATCTATAACACGTCATTTCTATGGGTTTAAGTGTGAGCTCTCAGGAGCATCTCATGATTGCTGTGTAACGAACTCGCCAGACACCGTTTTACATTCTAGGAATTACTATGTCTGAGGACTAAACATTCGAACGAACGGGCTCACGGGGCAAGGAAGACTGGAAAATGCTGGTAAAGGTTACGGCAATTACTATTGGTGGCGTGGAACATCCATGCGAACACTGCTTAGACAAGACTGTCACAGTTCAAAAGAATACATAAATTTTATCTCTTCCACATTAGTTTTCCTGCTGTCAGCACAAAAGCAATGTATGTAAGCAGACTGTTGTCTTTGCAAAGAACTGATGTTAACCCTTCTGTGCATGTTTCTAAATCGTGAAGATTCGGTGAGAGAATCTGTTATGAATGGTAAACGGAACGTCATTGATACAACATTGAGCGTTGACAACAAATGTTGAGGGTCTTTTCCCGAGCTGATTTCAGGAGAACGCATTGACAATAAATTTTATTTGGAAGAAAATGTAACATGAAGCAAGGAGACGAAGAATCAAGGTACTTACCTCGCACATTGAGTAGAAAGTTGGTTGAACTATCTACTGCTCCAGCAACATTCTCTGCTCGGCAGGAATATATACCATTCTCTGCTGCTGTAATATTGGCAATCTTCAATCGACTTCCTCCATCCAGTATTTTAACTCTTTCTGTGTTGAATAATCTGAAAGAAAACGTCAAACATTTATTAAAGTTAATATTGATAGCGAAATATCCCTAAAACAATCAGTGCTTACAAGACTGTCGCAATATGATATATTATTTCTAAAAATGAAAAACTAATGATTTTTAATTGATAGCATACATAAAATAAACATAGTTTATTCACTGTATAATTTGTACATAATGGCAGCAATTGACAATTAAACTGATTGTGTCGTACAATGTGTCATTAAAAAATGTTAAAAATATATGCACTTTTCAAATTTCAAAACAAATTCATAAGATATATATATCAACTAAAATAGTTCAGGGCATAAAAATGTGTTATGAAGGTATTTACCAAATGCTCACAGGTGCTTTAAAAACATTTTTGAATGCATTAATTATTCCATTATCAAATGGCCCCCATTTCAACATGACAGTATTTGTCAAGAATGTGCTAAAGGCTATGGGATTCTGTCATTAAAGCCTCAATGCTGCTGTCCACAATTGTGAATCTGGGAGCAATTACGATCATAGCACCTTATGGCCCGAACGCTGGGGGGGGGGGGGGGGGGGGGGGGGGGGG
>JAUTBT010084714.1:0-12100 GCA_032361225.1 Lepetodrilus schrolli | reverse complement strand
TCTGAGGCCACGTGTTGCCCTAGTCATTGCTAATTACTTGGCTTTATCCTATTTTAATTGGTCTTTACAACTAGTTGCGTTTGTAATCGCCGGTGAGCACATTATAGTAGTACTTTTGATCATTATATGAGTGAATATTTTATCCCCATTTTTTTTGTGTTGCAAATGCGCATAAATTAATTCCTGCGAATATGTCAATTATAGCATTTGCGCGAAATTTGTTTCTGCGAAATATAAGTCTTTTACAGTATTCATATAAACTATATTTAAATACACAATATGTATATTTCAACAGCTTACCTAGATGGCAATGGAGATGGTTCCTCTACTACCTTCTTCTTTCTTCCTCTCTTGACATCACTACTCTCTTCTTCTTCCATATCCTCCTCATCATCTTCCTCTTCCTCCACCTCCTTCACCTCTTCCTTCACCTCTTCCTCCACCTCCTCCTCCTCCTCTTCCTCTTTGTGAGTATCTGCCACTGTCTTCTCCACGTCGCTATCAAAGTCCACGCCACAACCGACGTCGGTGTGCAGCGAGGTGACGGTCGACACCGACGGCACGGCTTCCACGATGACCGCCGGTCCTTCTGTGTGCTGACCCAGGCTGTACTTGGAGGTGGACGGCTGGAACGACGGTGGTCTAGGGGGGTTGCTGGCATAGGCATGGTCCGTGAATGCTGCGGTCACCACAGCCAGCTCGTGTTCTCGCACACTGTCCTGCTCAGAGACGAAACAACATTTGTCTATTGAACATTGTAATACATTTAGGATATTTCTAGCAATTTGATTGGTCGAGCAATAAAATCACGGTGTAGTGATACTGATCGTTACTGATTTTACTATATGGCTGCCGCAAGTAGACTTCCACCTCTGATAAAATAATGAGGTTTTCAGTAATGAATTTTAAGAAATAGATCATGAACTTGGAGGTTGCCGGGTTCAAATGAAATTGCGGGTCAGGTTCAAATGAAATTTGCTATTGTCGAATTTCAATAACACCTGCAAATTTCAAAACACCATATATTTATCTCCTAAATGTTCACAAAATCTCCTTTGTCAGTTCACACCTGCAAATTTCAAAACACCATATATTTATCTCCTAAATGTTCACAAAATCTCCTTTGTCAGTTCACACTAGGAGGAAACCTGCAATAAACCTGCAGCAATAAAAATAAAATTAATACATGTATATCCACTAAAATAAGATTTTAATATTTAAATTGAAAAAATACACAAACAGGAATTTATCACACAAATCAGAAATAAATGCTGCAACTTGTGCAAGAAAAAAACACCCTTTCCAACCACATGTTGTTCTACTGTCGCTATCGCTCTCTGTCGTGTCACTGTCGCCTTCACGGTCCACTAATGGCTTGTACTGGTAGGCATTGACATTGGTTACTCTGAAATCAACCTCTGCCAAGTCTCTTTCGATCACATAACCACTAAATAACAAGAAACACTCGACTACTGCTATCTGTTTCAATAATGAAATGCATAAGGTTGATCATCAGTGATCACATCACGCGATTACACCTATACTCATTAAATGTCAGCAGATCCTGGATTTCCGAGTTATTTTATAGCCAATAACTTATTAATTAAGATGAACTTTTAAATTTAGCTTAAATAGAAATGCTTGTATTCAACCATATCATAATATTAAATGATCATGTTTTAGAGGTAGTCTCCTTTAAGACTTACCAGCCCGAACAGTGATACAAATTTTCAAATAACAAATCTTTACTAAAAACAACATGGACTTCTACTACTAGTACTAACCCTTACAATACCTATAACAATTGGAGAAATGGCCCTGGCTAGCGGACTAGTGTTAACCTCTATCCCTGAACACTCACCCTGATCAGCTGATGTGCTGAGGCCTGGTCAGTGATGTTCTGGTTGCCAAAGAGGTCCAGCTTGAGCGATTCGTCTTTGTTGGCGGCAGCAGCTGAAGTGTTGATGTTGTGTCTGCCGTCGCTGGTGGTGGCCATGGTGGAGATGAAGCTGTGTTCCAGGGTCTCGAGGTCTGTGGTCTGGAGGAGGTTCTTCACCTCCTCACTGGACAGAACATCCTCTAGCTGTCCCAGCTGTTCTTCAGACAGGCCGCTGAATGGGTTCTTGTCCTGGAATGCAAGGACACTGGTCAGTTTTACTGAGAAATCTTTTTTTTAAATTGCAAATTATGGTATAGGGTAGCTTTCAAAATTATTTCTTTCATGGATATTTTGCTATTTGTAAATTTCGTTTAAATACATTATGTATATTCAATATTACTTTGATGAAATTTCACAGAGGGACTAATCAAATATTATGCAAACTTAACCACTGCATGATAACTCTTATAGTATATAATTATTTGTTTACTTATTTCATGGCGAACAGTATTTTTACATGCAAGTATGTACATTTGATGTGTCTCCACAAGTATATTGGGTAACCAGCTACATTTTCTGCATATCCCACTGGTTTTCAATATTTCATATTTTATTAGTTTTAAATATTTATAGTACATGTAGCTTTATTGGTACCAGTGGTCATGAAAGGTTATTTTGAAAGTGTTCAATTATTAGAGTTAACCCCCTCAGTCTATTAGAAAATATAAAAGAGTATATAGAAAACTGAGATATTACAGTCTATTTATAATATTAGCAACTGATTATTCAGGTTTTACCATGTTTACTGGAAATGTAAACAGCAATGGAATTTTACCTATCCTACAGCGGTGAAAAGATATTTGGAGGTACAAAAGCGATTATATTTATGCTAAGTTCATGTACTTTGCATGTTTAACTCCTATTCATATCCAAACGACAACTAAATCTGTGATAGTATGCCTTTAAATATTTTATTTTTAGAATTTTAGCAAGTGTATCATGATATTGGGCTAACAATGGCCACTGACCTCTCCAGTCAGAAGGGCATCTAAATTCCACTGGTCACCTTCGCTGGATACTAAGTCGTCAGTGGTCGTAGACACAGACACACCAGAGTTCACTCCCCTTGCACTGGTATCACCAGCACCACATGCTATGGTTCGTGTGGTGGTTGGACTATCTGGTACCTTCCCTGACATATCTCACAAACCTGAAACATTAACAAAGTTTATTATTAATAATACATATCGTTTTACTAATTTTACTTTTTAGTAAATACAATCACAAACATTTTGATCCTAAAAAGCTGAATTGCAAATGCACGAAAATTGTAAATGTGATACATAACTATTGAGAGCGTTCTTGTCTTCAAACAGGTTAGTGCTCAATTGTACTAATCATTTGCTGTGCTGCAGTTGTGTAATGTCATCACTTACTAGTATATGAAAATACGTTGTATTTATTTTGCTTTGTCATCTAGGTATAACAACAGTTTTGATTTTCCTACATGCGCATAATCAGCTATTGCAAGTGTCTTTTTTTGGCATGTACTTGACCCTGGGTGAACTATTTTCCATATAGTGTTGTCCAAATGCACAATTTTATTGAAATGCACAATATACCCTATATACTGATAGTTAATGTTATTGCATAAACATGCTAAACTTGTAACAATGATTTTATTCTTAAGATATGACATTGACAAGCAAGGATGTTCATCGAATGAAAGTTTTACAATGTAATCAAGTAATGCTTTAATGATTTCAATCAATTTTATCCTGTTTTCCTGACGATAATTCTACTGCATGTGGGTCTATTGAAAATAGGCACATTTGATAAATTGGCAATCTATTTAGACTAGCCTAGAAAGCATAACAGCTGTAAATGACCACTGTTTATATGACATTGTTTTACCCATATATTGCATTAACTTCCACGTGTCGAGCACAGAAGACGACATCGCAAGGACGACATCGCGTTAATCAACAAGTCTAATGAATACCAAAGGCAGCATCATTTATCAAGGGTACCGAGCATTTCGACAAAATTGTTCTTTCAGCACAACTCTGCTGCGATACTACTCACCTTATACATGCCATAAGCTACTAAAGATCCAATTAAACATGCATACAACTGTCAGTTTTACATAGCAATGGTCTTTATCAAGATCCCCGTATATTTCGGAAGCAACTTTTACACGTTTTCACAGCGACTCCGCCGCCATGATAAAGATACATACGGCTATCCTTACAACTCATTGGCTTTTATTGTAAGAAATTCCAAAACGTCTACTGGCATACGGCCATGCGGGAGAGACCGAGAGATGGGAAAAGAGATTGATAGATATGATAGATATAGAGAATTTCACCCAAGTGTCTTGGAATATCAAATATATCAACATGAGTCGTGAATGTTATTAAATCCGAGCCTTTGCCGAGGATTCAATAAATGTCATCGACGAGTGTTGATATATTTGATATTCCAAGACACAGGGTGAAATTCTATTTATCACCAAATATTATTTTAAAGTCATTAAAGAAAAGCAATGCCACATCATAAATCTTTAGGCTGCTGTGCATTTGCACTGTGACATCATAGCAATGCTACGACATCACAATTGTAGCGATGCCATCACAATGGTTGAACAATCAAATACTTGGGTCAAGCGAGATCTACAGCATGACATCACAATGGTAGAACAATCAAATAAACAATCAAATCACAAATAAACCACGAATTTGGTCAAACGATATCTACAAACGCTATCTACTGCTGTAGATATCGCTTGTTATTTGAAAGCGATATCTACTGCGAAAAGACAGTATTGGGTGATAAAATATGGTACCTTCCGGAAACTGTACCATTCTCCTATTGCAATATAATATGGTACCTACCGAAAACTGTACCACTCTCCTACAGACATATAACGTGGTACCTACGAGAAACTGTACCTTCCTCTTTATCTGTAGAAGGTGTATCAGCGTATGTCGACGTTGATTGGTTCCGATATGACCTTCGTGGAGACATTGTCTTTTCTACTTCGCGGTGCTGCTGTTTTTAAGAAGACAGATGCTGGCCAACACGTCAACATATTATTTGTTCTCACTACAAAAGAGGCGCAAAGTCCCAAAGGTATTATATAGCAGAGTGAATGAGTATCCCATGTGCAGCATACGATGCACTTCTTAGAGCTAGAATGCCACCTGATTAGCGTGTTGTGTCGAACCCAACATCAAGAACAACGTGCGTCACACAGGCTTTCCTGAGATTCCTGAGATTCTGGTCTTTCCTGGGATTCGGATTCTAACAGAGATACCTGAATCCAACACCCTACCGACATAGCAAAAATGTAACTTCGAATTCCCCTATTGGCCAAAAACAAAAGTTTTGTGTACGAATTCATGATCAAGCTCTTGATCATGAAAGCTCACATTTTATATGGAGATTTGTAAATAAGACTTCGAGGAGGATGAAATCGTACTAAAAGAAAGCTTCGTAATCTAGGGAGCCAGGCCTCCTAACTATTTAGGAGCTCCTACACAAGTCTTAAGAGTCACCTCGTAACAGGTGTTTCACTACGACGTCACAAGTATTATCCCTTCTTAAATCGGCATCTAACTTAGGAGGTGATAAACTGGGTCATAAAGTTAGGAGTTCCTAAAGTTAAGATGTCGTTGTGAAACGGGGACCAGGGCCTAAATTTACGAAACATCTTTAGTAAGATTTTACACGAGTTAAGCATCAAATCGTACTCGAAAGTTAAGGTTTCGTAGCCTCGTGTCCATCGTATATCGAACCATGTCATGTGCATAGACGTGGATGTGCGTCATCGCAATTAGACCTGACGTTGATTAAAGCGCAAACTTAATTATGCCACTAACCAGTAACAGTATTCGGTTAGCTATCCCGGTATCCTTGTTTCACGTGGTCAGCTATTTTGTTGGTTCAGAAGAGAACAGTCCTGGTGAATCTCGTGCAAGTGGGGGCAACTGTAATGTGCAAATGTAAGCGAAGAGAATCCACGTACGAGACCCGTAGTCGTCAATATTAGTCTCTTTTGGGCGATTCCTAATGAAGGCTGGAAGTCGGATGGTGAGCTTCAACACTGAGAACGTGATTGCCTCTAATCCTAACCCATTGTTCGTGCGGATGCAGATGAGAAACTCACGGACCCATTCAGAGTCAAGTCACTGTAATAGATTGGAGATTTGTACACGTAGCCATTTCACATACATAACTGCCACCAATTAACACCTACAATGCCAATCTAAGTAAAGGGTGATAAATATATGTCATGCGTACAAATGAATGAGTCTCAACTTTATGAGAGAGAGACAGACAGACAGAGACAGAGATGGACATATAGTTATAGACATAGAGGCAGAGAGAAGGAGATGGGGTATGAGACATGGAACTATTTGACACTCGACCTTTTGAAAGATTTATATTTCTAGGATTTTCACAAGTACCTTAATGTTCACAAGTACCAGTCTGGTTTCAGAACCGGTCATTATACTGTCATCCTCCGTAATAGTTTGACGTTTCGTACAAGCAGTCAATCTGCATGCATTCCACCAAGCTCGTTTCTCAAGTCGCCTTCGATCTTCTGCCGAGACATGTAGAATAGTTAGTTATTCAAAGTTGCTCTATTAGGAACCTGCCTCTTGCATATCGATTAAACCTTTAAATCCTTATAACGCTCTCGTGCTATTCATTTGCGGTTCCTTTATGACACGGCACAGTTCCATGGTTAACAACTGTTGCTCATTAACTTCATTATAAATCAACAAACTGTGGAATTGGAGATCAGCGTTGAAGTATCAATATACACATACGGTCATAATGGCGCTGGATGTTATTATGACCATGAGACAGTTTGATAAAAAATAATTTACTATCTGTACCTTTAACGTGTCTTTTCTAGCTGTGTTTATGATCACATTAGGTGTGCTTGGTTTCGTTAAAGAGATCAATCATGGCACGATTACGAAAATACTTGATTCATGATTCACATACATTTTCACGATATTCTTGTTGGTATTCTTTTAAGTTTAGTTCTAGTTTGGGTACACTTTCGGAATGCGTTTCACGAAATGGCCGTGAGTTGCTGGTGGTATGGGCGTTTGTACAACCCTTTCATAAATCGCAAATCGCAAACGTCTTGAGTAATTCATGCTCAGGCTCAAATTTTATATGGAGATTTGGAAACAAATCTTTTGAGTTGAGCATGAAATTGAATTCAAAGAAAGTTCGTAATCTCGGTCCAGGGTATCGTTTCTCTAAGCTCTCGTATCTACTACGACACCATAAGCACTCTTGTAGAGATCTCTAATACATGGCGACTGGGCACTTACGGGAGCACTATGGGATATGAGAACTTCGTGAAACGATACCCAGGTGTCATATGTCATAGCGAAATGGTAACTGACCTATCACGATGCCTTGTGATGCACGCAAACGGACGATGTTCGATTCAGGACATTTCCGCCACGAACATCCTTTCACTATACTATTTAAATACCTAAAGTTGTAACCTGCGTTATGATTGTTTTGCTGAGTACACTAAGTATTTGTCGGACATTTCTAGCATGGCAAATCCAGTAACATCAAACTTTAAGCGTAGTTGTACGTTGGCTGGTTGACGGATACTGCCACTAACTGGGTGACTGACAGATCGTGATAGGTCTAGTACCTTTCTGTAGCCTATATCTGGCCCTGAGATTACTAAACTTTTAAAGTACGAGTCCATGCTCAACTCAACGTTATGTCCACAAATACTCATATAAAATTTGAGCTTGAGCATGAAATCGTAATCAACGGTTTAGTAATCTCGGGGCCTGATACAAGTAGTTTAAAACATACAATAATATTAGAATAGTATATAGTGCATCAAAGAAAGATGATGATTCCACCCACGTACACTACAACGCATAGGTCTTGTACTCGTTGTCATCGTTTTACACTACAATCGCGGTTATCCTCCACTTATTGGTCAATTAATCTAATGGAGATCTCAGTCAGCTCATTGTACGCGACGGTGAAGTATATATCAGAGACTCTTCCGTTACAGCTGTTACCATCATTACTCCAGGTGCCCGGTTCTTCATGACAATGGTGAGCATATGTCTTCTTAGAATCTATTGTAGTGTGGTCTTTAGACTATTATAACTATTATTTTGAACATAGTTCTGTGAATTTCAGATTCGGTTTGAAATTCGAACGTCATAGAAATGTCTGTTTCTTTTTTTCTTCTGAAAATGCTTCTTTTGACCATATGATATGACAAGACATAGATTATGAAAATTACCTCATGGAATATAAAATTATTATGATATAAATATACATTCATTTAGGAATATGAAAGTCAACACATAGAAGAATATATTTCTTATATTATTAAATGTTCTTCAATACAGTGAATGGTACCAGTTGAATAGTGAATTGTAATTGTTTCAGGTATGAAAGCAATGTCATTCTTCACAATATACACGCCTTGAAGTACGATGAATACAAACAGTAGCTATATATTACACCGATCCATTTTGCACGGTTGTAATAATTTAATTAAACGAGCCGTTGGTGTCCATGCATAGATTTCCACATGCACCGAATTGATCCAGGTTCAACGTCGAGCATGACAACGGTAAACGAAGCTGACTCTACGCTCGGACTTCCAGTATCCGATGTTGCTCACAATCCCGGATCGTGCCCCGGAATTACGAAACGTTTTTGAGTTCACAAATCCCTACATAAAGGCTGAGCTTGAGCATGAAATCGTACTCAAAAAGTTTCGTAATCCCGGGCCCGTGAAACTAACCAAATCGTAGGTGTAATCACAGAATAGTAGAGATCACCTAATCTGCGTTTCACGAAAGGGCCGTATGCTTAATCAGGGAATAAACCGCTATTTAATAAGGGGCCGAGGGGGGCGGGGAGCGGAGACATAATAACAAAATAAATTAAAATTTTTTTATTTTTATTTTTAAATCGACGTTTACGTTATTCCCTAATATTAATTACTATATAAAGGAATGGGTGGTAGCGCAGTGGTGCCGCCTCCGTAGCGTAATGGTTAGAGCCACGTCATACAAAACGACGTTAAAAGATGGTAGTTGTTCCCCTGATTGGCGCTCAGCATTAAAAGGGAATTATACAGCAACGGATGGTCGGCTCAGTGTCTGAGTGGGATACCCAAGTTAAACTGCGACATGTGGTATTTCAAGTGTGCTAGCACTCAAAGACTAGTACAAGCAGACGATAATATTCATCGCTCTCCAGCTCTATGCTGAGAGACACATGCGTCCCAAGGAGGGACCATTCTGTCGAAATCAGCTAAGCTGGAAGGCGACTGTCAAAGCAGTAAACATACAGACAGCGCAGTGGTAGAACGTTGGACTTCGGAGCCAAAGGTTCCAGGTTCAAATCCCTCCCCAGGGGCCCAGCATCAATGTTCGCGGAAGTTACCTTTCTGACGCGATATTGATAGGATGCGCTGTCTGTAGAGTGGCAATAGTTATCATCCTTGGTCGAATTGTCAGTACCAGCCGATGCTCGCATAGATAAACTCTCACAATCTTTAGATTACCTTTTTTGAACTTTCACGTGAAGTCTTCTATGGACATAATCGGATGCATTAATGGTTTCACATGAATATCGATATTTGTAGTATTTACGATTCAGAATATTTCCCGTGAAATAATCTATATTAAGACAAGTTATTATGTGTTTATGGAATACTTGCATCTTCGTATTCTTACTTATACTGCGAAGGGCCCAATACTACCTTTTACGGAAATTGCCGAGCATGAGCTCTCTCTGAGATTAGTAGGTTAATTAGAGATAGACCGAATATCTCGTCATTTCATAGAACTATTTCCAATTCAGATGCTAGGCTAGATGACATGAATTGCTCTATATGTACACTATTATATAAATATGTATACGAAAAACTATATGTATATATTTATCGATACTAATGGTATAAACCATGTCTTGATGGAATAAGCATTCAGTACAAGCACTTACTAATTGATTGCAGTTACTAATGCATTCTCATAATGCACTTCACGTTTTCCAAGGCCAATTATTTGAGTTGTCAGTTACATATTTAAGTCAGACTGAGGTATTATATTTATTACAGTATCTTTACACTCTTCATGGATGTTATTGTACACACCGAACGCCCTAATGGCAATTAGATACCGAACTATGGGATAAATGCAATTAAATATTAACCATTCCTTTAGCAAATGCTTAGCAAAGAGATGGCTACAGTATCTAATGAGTGATCAATAAAGTGCTTACTGACAGTATTTGTCTAGAGTAAAGACCATTCGTAACATTATATAGTCATGACCCAACACAGCAAATATTAGTCTGGTTTTGTATGGTTCCTTTTCTTTCGCATTTTGGATGTGATTTGGCCACGTTAAATGATAATTATTTCAATACTTCGGATTAAAGGCATACAATCACTTTTTTTTTTTTACATATTTCATAGACAAAAACATATTTTTACATGAAAGTATGTACATTTGATGTGTCTATATATTGGATAACCTGCTACATTTTCCGCATATCCCACTGGTTTTCAATAATATATTATTTTATTATTTGTTAATATGTATAGTTACGTAGTTTTATTGGTACCAGTAGTCGTCAAAGGTTAGTTTGACCGTGTTCAAAGATTAGTCTATTAGACTATAGAAAATTGAGATATTACAGTACATTAACAACTGATTATTCGGGTTTTACCGGAAATGTAAACTGCAATGGAATTCTACATATTCTACAGAGATGAAAAAAAAAGGATATGTATGCTAAGTGCATGTACTTTGCATTTTTAACTCCAATTCGGTCCAAAACGACAACTTAATCTGTGATCGTATGCCTTTAAGTGTTATTAGTTTGGAAGCAGTAGATATTCTTGGATGGATACTCACCCCCACCACCCCACTACCTCATCACCCCACACGCTTCAGCCCAGCAAGTTGTAAATAATCCTACATCAATGTCATTAGTAATACCGGAAGCTTTAAAAAAACACAACACATTGCATAAATAAATCGTAACAGTTTTAATATAATTACAATACAAGTAAATCATGTACAGATAAAAACAAATATTGCACCAGCGTTTGTGATAATTAAACCATCGACACTGTATCATTAGTACATGTAGATCGTTCCATGAATTATGAGTTTGGAAAAGCCAACAAAACATTTACATAATTATCATATATATATAGTAATTCAAAAGGCAAAAGGTCTATGGCTATACAATGAAAGCTGATCACAGTACGTACATTCATTTGACGACACAGTAAGTGTGATGATTTTACAGACTTTGTTAAATAGCTATGTATGAAGATAAGTTAAAGTAATGACAATCGCCTATGGCTAGATTTCTTGCAGTTGAAAGATATATCTAGAAATCGAGAGGATGAATGGGAAGTGAGATAGACACAGAGAGGAAAGAGTCCACATGTTTTGGAATCAAAGAGATGCCGTCTGGCGGTTGAATCTCCTGCGTGTTGGCAATCATGATCACCTGTACTGGGGCTCTTCAGAGAATCTTAGGCAATATATAAGTCGTAGCGGCAATCGCGTATGTTCCTAGTAGGAGCAGGTTAGGTGCACAGATCTGTGGTCTGAGCCTGGGTCTCTTTCTGGGGTCTTGAAACCTCATGGTTGTACGACATAGAGGGCACCACCGTCGTTTCTTGCGATGGTTCACGAACTGTCCAGGCACTGAAATAAAGAGGAACACTTTAAGATCTGCAGGAGAACCATGTCATATCAGAAACAATCACACGTCCTAGATAAATCCATTTATTGTCTACCAAAGAACATCCCGACAATGCAAGCACAAATTCAAATATAACTATTCCAATTTAACATTCTAATCCGTCTCATTATCAATGGAGACCTTTTACGTGGAGGTGGAAAATATCACAACTTGATACAGTCATACTCCGTTGTGTCAAATCTCGGAGGCCCATTCGATAATTTCGACACACCGTGTCATTCGAGACAAAGGGGTTTTCCAAATATAAAATTAATAAAACTAAAAATGAAGGCAGAGTACACCATACATGTCTATTCAATATTCAGCATAAATAAAAGTTAACTGTTGCGTTTACAATTCGTAATTGGTTATATAATGCGATTCACGCATGCTTTCCTGAATAGAGGGTGTTTACAAAACCCGCTAAACATGTTG
>JAUTBT010084713.1:0-12101 GCA_032361225.1 Lepetodrilus schrolli | reverse complement strand
CTTAACAGTTTGAAGAAGTTTAAAGTTGTAATTAACATGATTATCTTGCAGGCTATACATAAGTTTATATAGTATATCACACACGTGTCCATACGGCTCAGAACGAACCAGCGTCTTCGAAAACGATAGTGTCTGTCTGCGTTCTTTGGGTAAAATACATTCAACAAACAAAAATCAACTATTATTTTCAGGTAGGTGTGTTCACACAGTGTGACGTCAATTCTACGGTGAAAGTCGGCGTTTTCTTTGTGTTTTAGCGTGGCGATACGTTGATGTGTATTTATCACATGAATGGCTATTAGATTTTAATTCTTCACTACCTAGCCAGTCAAACATGCGTGAGTAGCATTTTGAACATCAAACTCCCGCTTGAAAAACCATTACAGCAAATTGGTTACTAGTATTTACTTTTAAGTGTCGGTACAACAAAGCCGGTTAAAGAACATCTCCCTGTGGCACACACTACTATTTTAATAATACAAAGCACCATCTGCGAATAACGCACTTAAAACGTTTAGTTTACTATTAAAAAGCAGTAACTACAAGTGTTAAAGTCCACGGTAACAAATTCTTCCCAATGTTAGTTTGTAAACAAAAGTAGAATCTAATATTAAAATATATATACTAGTATATCGCCTGAGGAATTGAGCAGTTACATCAATTTTATTGAAGTAATTGATAGTACTTGAACGTTGTTCATTGACCGTAGATGATGCACTGTTTACGATAATACATGAATATTTTCATATAATTTGTGTAACATATTATCCAATTGGTAACGTGTCCCCAGATATGAACGTACATGTACATTATGCAACTATCCTACTATCGCAGACGAGTTTCACTATTTATTTAAGTGTGTTGCCTTCTCTGACCGTAGACACGATATGATACTGGCTGACGTTAAATGTTTCAATTTGTTTACCTACAAAAACACTATGTGTCGTTAAAAAAAAATCCCAGTTAAAAAAATGATCACAATTTGTATCCTTATAATTAATTATGAACGCATTAACGTAAAACACATTTATATGTCCATCCATTATCTTGAATGCTTGTTTTGATATATGAATATAATGTACATCTCGTATACCAATGATAGTGGTAAAAGAGAAAATAAAATTGAATTGAATTGAATTGGCAACCGGAGATGCCCTAAAGAGCCCTTTTCTGTGCCTAATCCAGTAGGGAGAGGGTTAATACAACATAAAAGGACTACGCTTATAGGGAACTGTAACATTGCACAACGTTGGACAATTTAAACATCTCTTGAAAGCGTAATAGTTTCAGTATGCTTGTGTTCCGTTGATGAGTATATACTCACAAAGTCCATGTACAACCTGGACTAGAGTACTTGACTGGTATTAAGAGCTTATTGGTGACACTTATAGCTTAATTATTAGCCAGTTACGATATAAAACAGAATTAAAGGTGACCACCAATTGCTTTACTCAATTAACCTGGTTATTCGTGCGTTAGCTTTAGCAACAAGAGTAGGAAGACAATTCATGATCATGCATGGCCTTTAATGTAGAAATTTACGATATTTGACCTACGTATGCTGTACCTTCTGGTCTTCAAAGTACAAAACTTAACATGTCACTCCTATAGAACATTTAATTTCACTTTGCAGTACGCAGTCTATCCTATCGGCAATATAAACTCAAAATCGGTACGTATTGGATGTAAAATCGGGAGTAATTCAAACCACTATGTACCCTGGGAATGGGATCGCCCGCGAAATGCTGATACTTCCAATTTTCTAGGTTGCAGAGTTCAATGAAGCAGATGACCCGACTTTCCTGTATAGACTACACGTCTTCATGGCGATCAAATAAAAATAAAGATATCTTTTAACATTCAGCGCGTGTCCATTCAATACCAACCACACGAGGGCACACCCCACGTGAGACCAGACTGTGAGATGGGTTGTCAGTGTGATAAAACAGTCCTAGCTAGGTCTCCTTAGATTGTCTCTGTGATCATGTTTTTACTACATTTCTGTGGTTGAAATTAACCATAATGTTGTTCCGGCGATGGGAGTGGAAACGTATATATTGAAGCTATTAAATCGTGTTCGTGTGTATATTAAACTATCATTGTCCTAGTATATGATTTTATTTAGTGCTACTGTATGTTCACTCCAAATACCGAATAAATATAGTATCCTTAAATTTTATATCAGATCACGAAGTACTCAGTATATATATTTTTTAATACATTAAGTTCCTATATACTGCTTTTTAAAGACACTGGGCAATGAATTCATTTATATTTAAAATGTAATTAAATGTTTCTGTTCGTGAACATTTATTCATGAAACAGCTGTATTCATATATTTCTACATATGCCATTAATTATCAGCACACGGTTGCACACACACGCATGCACGCGCGCGCGCGCGCACACACACACACACACACTCACACACACACACATACTCACATAACGTGACATACACATACACACACAACGTGACATACACATACACACACAGCGTGACATACACATACACACACAACGTGACATACACATACACACACAACGTGACATACACATACACACACAACGTGACATACACACACACAACGTGACATACACATACACACACAGTGACGTATACGTGCATGTTCATCAGCATACTATATATCCACATCATATATAAACTGGTAAATTAATAAAATATAATCAAAGCATGGAAGGAGCGTAGGCCTACTTGTTTTACTATACAAGGATGTACATAATCATGTATCAATAAAGGGATTATGCAAGGGGCGTTTCTCTACCCGTTATTGTTGCATTAAAGCCGCGAATTACGGTACCGCTCGAGCTATAAAATTAGATAACTATGCACTGTG
Organism: Lepetodrilus schrolli; assembly: GCA_032361225.1. NCBI lineage: Eukaryota > Metazoa > Mollusca > Gastropoda > Lepetellida > Lepetodrilidae > Lepetodrilus > Lepetodrilus schrolli. Next base: position 9,243 of record JAUTBT010084713.1, on the reverse strand, counting down.
TAAAATAATCATTACCCGATGGTATAGTTAACATAATGTTACATTAAATGTATTCAGAATCGTCAGAAGTCACACAAACGAACAAATAGCGACATCATTAATATTAATGAAATTATGAAATGTACACCGTGACAATGGATAATACATCAATGTATACATTGATCAGGATTAGCATTGCAACAATACGAACGCCTATGCTAAATTATCCGATCAGCTGGTTTCGTGGTGTAGTGGTTATCACGTCTGCTTAACACGCAGAAGGCCGCGAGTTCGAGCCTCGCCGGAACCTCGTTTTCTTTTTTGAAACGTTGCTTTTTATATCGTTTGCTTCATAACATGCATGCATATCACTATTGTTCATATCCATACAGATATTAAACATCATTAACATATTACATCATTAACATATTTGCTACAGGTCTATATCCTACTAAGATTTAATGTTCTTTCTCATGTTTATTGCGCTTAATTATTTCCAAGCAGAAATTTTGAATTACTCAAAGTGGTGGCTGTATCATATTTATCATAGTTGGATAATCAGCCGATAACAGCTGAAAATTGGCAGTGAAACAGACAATACCCGATAGGACACTACTATATACATTGTAAGCATCAAGTTTATTGAAAACAAAAGGAACACAAAATTACCTACTAATTAGGTCCACACTCAATATTTTATTCTAAATATTTCGAGCTGTAACTCTATTTTCTCACTGGTATATGAGCTCTTATGTATGATTTATAAATATTATAAATATTAACAATGCACACTAAGTAATACAGCAATATGTTACAAGAATACAAGATTAATATAACTCGACATGTTGAAATAATATTCGGAAAGGGGGGGGGGGCAAACAAGTAATAAAACACATGGTGAATCTTTGAAATACATTGCGATCACCTCTGCTTCATCACGCTTGAGTCAATGTCGCATGGACAGGGACAGCTTCATTAAGAACACTTAACGATAAAAAATATAAAAAGTCACACAAACACTTTAAGTACATAAATCCGTTTGCTGATGTCATTAATCTATACTCATGTAAATAACGGTGGTAAAGTTAATTCGACCTGAATGTGACCGTCATTGGAGCATGCGCAATTAATGGCTGAAAGAGGGCGGGTCGCATTCTGAAAGGTCGCGCACTTTCCTCACCTCAATTTTCATAGCTCTGCCTATATGTAGAGAATATATAACACTTGTTTTTAAGCATCGTGTTTATTCATTAACCGTAAACTCGTGAATGAACGCTAGCATCGAGAAATTAACAACGAACCTCGCTTTGCAAATTATTACAAATCATATTAAAACATGCTATACTCTTTTGAAGATTATGCTCGATAATTACCGAATTATTGAAGAATTATTTACACAACATTTAGAACTTTCAATCAAAGATTACCCATGTATATAGAAACTGGTAGATGGTTTTACTATTGTAAATACCCAATAATAGAAAAATATGTTATTTAATGTCAAGTAAATGTTTACCACTTATTGTTAAAATAGTACGTTTTTATTAAATACGAGATAACGTATATTCCCTTGACTTTTGTGATATACTGTATTCTCCACATAACATGTGTGAGACAAACGTTATGTTCTTTTCTGTTCTGAGATGCGCTCCGAATGAAATAAATGTCAGACTAACTTGTTATACACTCTGGTAAGATACATTTTAATTATATAGTGTCCTTGGGCACTACGAGAGCAATGGTACAGGATCATATACATAATTTATCTATAAAGGGATCATATATCACACGGAACGCTTCTCTACCCGCTATTGCTGCATAAATTATTCACAGTGTATACACAGTGTAATCACAAGACGTTTCTATTTTATATGATAGTATCTATCACTTCTATCCTTTATATATACTCAACAAAATTAATTAAGGGCCAGTAGCCATTTTGGAAAGGTAAATTCAGCTTATTATTATGTTAGCAACGAAGAATTGAGTTCCAAACATCTACAATATGTAGAAGTTCTAGGTATTCTTCAAGAACTCGCAGACGCATTGGAAGAACAGCAGATTCCTCAAATTAAGTTTGGAAATTTGGTAGAAAGCTTTCCCGTAAAATATTGTCCCCCTTAATTTATTTTGTTGAGTATAGTGTCTACGTAATACATGTGGCATCATCAGTGTGTACACATCGGCGTTTACATCATTAGCATGACTATTATATATAACTACAACTATAGGACCTATCGATATTGATAATAAATCATACGCTATGTATGTGACTTATAATGTGATGAAATATAATATTTACTGGGTATACTGTATTTACTAGTATATCTGTATGCATGCATCTATATTTCTGTCTGATTCAAGTATAAATAGTCTTGTCATTAATAATTTATTCACATTCATTGACTTTTATTCATACAACATACCGATGTCCGCTAAGACACCTTTGTAGTGGTTTCATCCTGTGAGCAGTTTATGTTGATCTTTAAACAGATCTTATAACCCTGCCACTGGGTCCCCGCGATCACAGAGAGGTGTCCCTTTAATACATCTCTCTCTATTTAAAGACTGCTTATGAAGAGAGTACGTGTATCGAGATATACTAAACGGAAGCAAAGGCCATTAATTTCTGTAATTGATTGGCTCGTAACAACGTTAAACAGCAGTTAACAACATTGCTACTGCATTCCCGAATCAAGGTTACGGGACCGCTCCGCGTTGGGTGAGGGCGGGCGTTGCTATAATGGTCGCCTTGACGTGGGGAGTGATTATACAAGCCTTTTCATTTTTGTAAATAGGAACGTAATTCAAGAAACTAAATGATTAATATTCTCAACAAAATAAATTAAGGGTCGGTGCAGATATTTGGGGGGAAGCTTTCTACAAAATTTGGGAACTCGGCATGAGGAATCTGGTGCCATTCTTCTTCCAATGCGTCTGCAAGTTATTGAAGAGTACCTGGAGCCTGTAGAAGTCTGGAGAATGTTCATTGTCCAAATGATTTAAAGCTCTTAAATAATTTTGTTGAGTATATGTAGCGCCACAAACCATGAAATTCTGCATATTGCTCAAAAGCGCTTAGTAATAAGGTCGGTTGAAAAGAAGCGTCTTCAACTGGATCTTGAAAGTGGACAATTTGAAGATGTTCCAAATGTTATTGGGAAGTGTATTCCACAGCATAGGACCAGTCTTCATGAAGGCTCTGTATTCATCTTCATAAAGGCTTTGTCTTCATGTGTTGCCGCAAGCGTAGCTGGAACACTAGATAGACGCAGAGACTGGGATCTGAGAATCCGTACAGATCAGAAATGTTGTTTTTTTAAATTAAATTTACAATAAGGATTTTGCTTAATTTATTGGTTTTGATCTACGGTGAAGAACCTGTAATGAATACTAAACGTTGATACAACTTTAATCAAACTTATATGTATTAAAAAAACACAATCTAATTATTTGGCGTCAACATGAAACGATCTTAATTTCGTCGAAAAAATACTCGAGATGGATATTTGTATATTGTATTACAATTACAATTAATCAATGTTTCTAAATACTTGCAGTGTATAGCAATTTCAACAATTTATAACGCCATAAATTATAACTAGATAGCAATGGTACAGACTTTGTTCTAAATTCAATCACAATTTACTTATTCTTTGAACAGTGTTTACACGATTGTCACACACCAATTTACAAATCTTGTAATTTCATCTCGGAGTCTCTAATGAGTGACCCTATTAGCAAAATAGAGGACGAGCTTCACGCACTGAGCAACATGGATGATCTCTTGCAATTATTGGTATATATAGGATAAATAAAACGGGGAAAGTACACAACCGTGCGGTACGCCAATGTTGATGGGTTGGCGAGTGGTCGTTCACAAGCGTATATTTGTCTTCTATCCATACGAAATGTACTTATCCTCCATGAACAACGAAGAGAGTATATTATGCATTAGCTTCTAGATTTATATTTTAAGTCATGAAAGCACTAGATGCAGATATATGCATGGACACCCTTTCGTGAACATCTCGTACTAGGAGATGCAAGTTACGGTCTCGTAGTGCATGAGAAAGCTTCACAAAAGGGTACTCATGCCCCAAGATTTACGAAACCTGTTTGTTAGTACGGTTTCATGGTCAAGTTTAAATATCATACCGCTTGTGTATCCGATACTCCGTTTCTGTAGCGGATACAATATTTCCTGCCGATGCCTCCTCTTCTCCGGTAAATACGCTCGTTAATACTGCCGATTTTGCGTTTATACTGCCGATAGGAAGATCTAAATATGTTCCTGTTGACGTTTCTGACGGTTATTTCAATGTCATGGTATTTCCCTGTAGGAAATAGGATTGATTCAACATGTTCAATTATTCAAATAATTAAATCCCAGTTCATTCAAATTGAAAACAAAAGGCATCAACATTTTACGACTGCATCATTATTAAATGGAATACAGAAGCTGCATAAAATATCTCATGGACATCCCAGTAAAGTCTGTTCAACAGCAAAAGAAACACATTGTTAATAGAATGTAGGTCATTTATTCATTTCAACTGTTTTATTATGATTTGAGTAACAATATTCAAGTGTGATAACATAAATATATATATGTATAAATCATTAAAATTCATTTTGATTTTACTATAATACATATTGCTATTTACAATTGTATATGTTCAATATGAATATAAGTGTATATATAGTATATCAGTTATTTACTAAAATTCATTTTGATTTACTATATAATACAGAATAGTATTTACATATGTATATGTGCAATATGAATATATGTGTATATATATATATAACATTTCAATTATCATGTAGTACATTATAGTATATTGCAATATAACATCTTGTATACAGTTTGACACCTCATTGACAAGACTCTGAAGTATATAAATATTAGTGCTATATCAAGTATGACATACCAAGATTAGCATACTGAGCATCAGTAAGACCAGCCAACTGAGCTACAGTACCGTTATTTCTCAGATGAATGAGATTGGTAACTATGATATTCACAGAGTTACATCAATTAAGGACATATAGTACAATACTTTCAGCTGGTCTTTTTCCCTCTCCAAAAAATAATTAAGACTTATTGAGTATGTAGTCAAATATTATTTTTTTAACTAGATTTATATAACTAGATCGCAGACAGTCCTTGTGGTGCATCTTTAAATAAATATTGTTTTTATTTCTTGGGGTGGGCCTTTAAATAAAGGTCATTTTATTTTTATTTTTGACGCCCAGTGTTTGTAATGTGTTTTTGTACAGCACATTTCTTCATCAAACTATGCTAAACATTAGTTTACAACCAACTACAGTACGACTCCTCCATGAAACACAGACTATCAGAGTGGTCTAAGACAGATTTATCCTGGAATGTACATTTTACAAGTCTATAAATATATACTATTATTATCTTTCGACCATAAACTGGTATGTGAGTCAAGCCTTGCTGTTATGACATAGGGCAACTCCCATCGCCTCCAGCAGAAAGAGGTTAAAATAATACAATGCTGCATGGGTACAACTAGTAACAAGTGTCCTTCTCTTGAGAATAAATACATATGAAATATCTTCACATTACTTGTTTAAATGGTCATAAGAGGCGTTACTATAATATACTGGTACTGGTACATAATGTCAAGCTCAAATTAATTGCCAAAAATATTATATATTTGACCATAAGATATGCAAAATGCAATGCTTCGAATTGTTTGGTCAATTGCAATTTTGTGTATTTGAAAATTATCCTTGTTCCACACATAATTAATAAAACAAAAACTTTAAATTGTTACTAAGAATATGAAAACATGTTTTTTATAAATGTGTTTTTCTAATAATTCAATCTGCTAAAATTATAATTTTTGTTTTAATGCTTGAATTATGAATATGATAATTATGTTATACATTCTGTGATGTACATTAACAAGCTGGTGGGGAGATTTAATAAGGTGTTAGTACTTTTCACAATCAATTTTCCAATCCAATCTAATCAAGCTGCATTGAATTAGCAATATTAATTAAGATACTAGCCATTGCCATGGCAACACAAGATACAGGAAATTATTCTTCTTACAAAAATCTTATTTTCAATCATTCTTAAATCAGAAGTTAAAACATAATTTATAAACATCATGAAAAGAGGAAAATGTTATAATCAGTTTTATAATTTGAAATATGTAAATCAACTGAACAAAAGTATTACAATTGTATTAAATGACCATAGCTGTTTAATAATATGTATTAATAATATATATAGATATATGGTATGCAGTTGTTAATACATGTATGTTAATTTTTCCTTCCAGAACTGCCAAGCATCTCAGAATAATTTTCATGTTGAAAAGATACATGCATATATGTACATTATATTTATATTTAATCTATATAAAAAAAACTAATTTAAGTTTTTGATGGAATTCAATGATTTGTGAATATATTACTCAAGTTAAACAGTCAACATACTAAACAATATAGATAAGTGGAATTTCACTGGCTTTAAACTAGCTCGCTTGGCTATGAATCATCTCCCTTGTATTAGCTGACTATTAAATAATATTTGTAATATGCAAGTCAGCATAAAATAATGATATTACACACTATTGTATTGTTGTAATCGCTTTTGTTGTCCCATTTATGAAGCTCTCGTACCTACTTAGATACCATAGTGTTATCGTAGTGTTATCGTAGTGTTATCGTAGTGATCTCTTACATATGACAATTGGGAATTTACAAGAGCGCTATTATCTCTTAGTGTATACGAGAACTTCGGAAATTGATACCCAACAATATGTTGGATCAACGCAATGCATACAGTATTTCTGTAACAAAATATTCCATAATTGCACGTAATGTAAATACATATATCTATATCGATATCTATATGTGAGACAGACACTACTATAGTCCTTCTCAGAAATGTGTTATCTCCCCTTCAAATATTATATCCCTTTCATTACTCTCTTATCACGTAAGTTACAAAGAGCACTTCCGGAGATTTTTTTGCCATGGCAAATGCACATTGCTTATGATATGCAACCATCACTGACAAATACACTGTTAAATCTCTGAAGCGGAACTGAATCTGACGGCTGAAACACGCATGGAAATGCCATTCTTATGGTGCAACACAGCAATCAAAAATATTATGTCTAGTTACTACTAGTATTTTATAAATGATTATGAATAAATAACATTCACAGAATTTAATTTGAATCAATCTTTTTTTCTTTCTTTCATTTCCAATGTATTTACCAAATTATGGCAAATATATAGTCTAGTCCCATTAATTAATTTAGTGAATGAATTAATAATTCCTAAATAAAGTATATATTAGAATGAAATAAATGTTCATCAAAATGTGTATTCCACCATTTATAACAAGAATTGAAGATTTCTTAAACAAGATTGATATGTTGGAATTTGTGGCAGTCTAGCAAGTCAAAGGAATCGTAATCCTAAAACCAATGGCCAATATTTACTATTTCCAAAACATTTTAAAAATCTGAGAAAAAAATTAAATAATTTCTTTGATAACACCAGCCATTGTGGACTTCAGCCAAAGACATCACAGTTAAATGAGTTAATTTTGAATGTACTTCACCACACGATTAAGTTTTTATTATCAAGGTTAATTCTACTGTCAACTGTGATGTGATAGCTGTTTTATGGCTGCATAATGTACCCTCACACAATGTAAATGTTTGCCAGTAAGTTGGCAAGACATGTTAAAAACATCTCGATTGTCTCATGAATATGTACATTTCATTAAAAATAAAATTATCAACCACCAGATAATTACCAAATCCTATTCGATCATAATTAAGTCAATTGTATCTGCAATATTCTATCTGTAATAATATATTATTAACAGTTCTATTATAATACCATTCTATTTTCTCTATATGAACTAGATATCTATACTAATGATAATAAAAAATAAACTCTGGGGTACATCTTTATAAAGATAGCTGATAACAGTACTACATGTACACGTCATATTCTTCAGCAAACCTGTATTATTTTAGTAACTTACATCTGCTTCCCCTTAACAACAAACTGCATGAAAATGACCTTTGACCGTTAACAGAAACGCCTGCAGTCGTAGTTTGACTTCTGTGTTCATGGGGTTGTGTTCGTTGTAGGTGCAGATGGAATCACTAAATACCTTTTACATACTGAGAACAGTCCTTGAATTAATTAGAGTGATCTCTGCGAGTGCATCACTGTTAATCTTTCGTCAAAACACTTTCCTACTTCCAGTCAGCTGCCAACGTAGTTTTTCGTACGTTGTTTTATTTTCCGAGAACGATGTAATTGCACAAATCACTACTTGAAAATGATGGTGATTGTTAGATACCATCAATTCACTCGTGGATCAACGACGGATCTGGCAAAACTATACCGAGATGCGAGGTGATCAGCACGGCTCCGTCGCAGAACATTTTCAAATTACTTCAGTTACACAAGACTGATTCTGCCTTGGTCCGTGACAAATATTTCCCATGATTCTGTACAAATCAGTTGAGTTCTTTGACATTTAACTGAAAAATCGATCCTTTTCTGTCTATCTGATGCCATCTTGAGTGAAAAAAACATCTCCGTAAATGGTCATGTTCCAAGGGATAACTCTAATAAAGGGAGATAACACATTTCTGATAAGGACTATAGCACGGATGTGAGCTATGCACAGATATATCACAGGTTAGAAGAGCAATTATGCATTTGATATTAGTCATGGTATATATGAATATATCTATAGACTACGTGATATATATTATATAATGAACTGTGATCAATGTGCAAGAAAAGTGCACATTATTTCAAAGTTACCTAGGTGCAAGAGTCTATTCTATATGTATCAATAATATATAATATTTAATCTTTGGTGACATAATTACTGATGTTGTAATAAACTAATTAAAGCAACGTCTATTATTTGATTATTGATAATTAGCTTTGACAGTAATGCGATATGTAATATGCGACATTGGTCAATTAGATGAATTCACCACAATGTCTCACTCGGAAAATTGTCTTCGTTTCCGAAGAGAAGTGTTAAAAAATTCAAGAAATTGATCTAGCCATACGTGCAAATTTGTCTATTGGATAAATGACACAAGCACGACCAAAAAATGTATTAATAAAAATAATATTTAATTAATCTCTTTCTGGAATTAAATAATCCCTGAAGTTCATATTTGGGCGATAAAATAGAACCCGAATTATCTATATTTGAGTGTGTGTGTA
>JAUTBT010084712.1:0-12101 GCA_032361225.1 Lepetodrilus schrolli | reverse complement strand
GTAGTAGTAGTAGTAGTAGTAGTAGTAGTAGTAGTAGTAGTAGTAGTAGTAGTAGTAGTAGTAGTAGTAGTACAGAATCATTAAAGTAGATCTAAACCCCAATTCAATTGTTGTTTAATATTATTATTATTTAATAATTATGTTAATATACATTTATTATATAGAGGCCCAGTATTAATCCTTTCATAAATTATTGTTCGTTCTGTATTCTGTTTACTGAAATGTAAACTTATGTAAGCGAGCGCAATAGTCTCGTAGAGAGCGCTATAGTATCGTAGAGCGCGTCATAGTCTCATAGAGCTCGTTATAGTCTCATAGAGAACGCTAAGTCTCAAAGGGTGCGCTTTAGTTTCTTAGAGAGCGCTATAGTCTCGTAGCGAGCGCAATAGTCTGTTGAGATTTCATATCCATGCATGTTCTCGAGCTCTGGCTCATCATGCATATGTTGCAGCGTTTTATATCTCGGCGAGCAGTCCCACGTGCACAATAACGACGGCGCGTTATTTCCGCAATTCCTCGATGGAGGCTGCTCAACTGTGCTAGTGTAATCGAGAAGGAAAGTCAAGAGAAAGCTGAACTGTCCCGGGGGGTGTTCAATCATATCTATGCGAGATTAATGACACGATGGTTGCTGTACAAAACATGTGGAGCTTTTGATATGCAGATTCACACCGATGTGCTTTGATGCAAGATGTGCGATCCATCCACAAAATATTGAATATATACATGTACATATAGTAGTTTTACATCAGTTGGTGTGTGTATGGATATGAATCGGTATGTCGCTCGCGCGCGTGTGTGTGTGTGTGTGTGTGTGTGTGTGTGTGTGTTTGCGTATGTGCGCGAGTATGATTATGTGTTAATTTATATGGGTTTCACTTGTCTACACACACATACACACACACATACACACACATACACACACATACACACACATACCCACATACACACACACCACACACATATATATATATATATATATATATATGGAAATGTACAAGTGGCTACTATTAAAGTCATGTGGTCATTGTTTGGCACTTGGGAGGAAAAAAACGAACGAATCGGGGAAGTATTCCTATACCAATATACCACACTAATGCCCTTCGTTGCGCATATAATGCCACGTATATTCTGCCTCAAATTACAAATCTTACCATTCTGCGATAACACAATAGTACAAGGAAGTAATGATACATATATTTCTGGACATTCCTTTCAGAAAATAGATTCCTCGTCCGAGTATATCGATACCCACTGGGACGCTATGATCTTCGTATACCTGTATCAAACACGTCCCGCGGGATTCTCATCTATGTTACTCTCGATACAATGCGGAAGTGAGCCTCTCTTTGATGTTGCCCAGACGGCCATGCGCGATATTAGCTCAGGATGTTATAGCTCAACGTGGTCCTATGATAATATCACAAAATACACTGTCTAAGGTCATGTGAAAATAGCTAATGCCATACGTATGATCTGTTCTAATACAAACTTGGAGAGTATCATAATATACATGTATGTACGACACGTGAGACTTTGGAGTACTTGAATCGTCCTACGAATTCTAAATCTTAGTTATTGCTTTGTAATGTTGTTTGTTTTGGGGTATTTCTTTTTCTTCTCCAAATAGTTGTATTGTGGTTTTATTCCAATTTTGCCACTTTCTCTATAGGTTACATACAACCTTTAAGCCTCTCCCTGCTGTAGGCAACCGGAGATGCCCAAAAGAGTTGTGCCTGTGCCTAATCCAGCAAGGAGAGGGTTAATACTCCCATAGGCGACAGTGTTAATATATAAAGCATAACTAGTTTATACAGTTCATCATTTTAGGCGTATTTTTGCTGTCCTACAGCAAGATGGACATTTGTTAATTATCCCAATTAGTTCCAACGGGCGGTTTTCATGTTGTTCGAATGCTGGTTGATTTCTTCACTATTCAAATTGTGTCACGATTTAATTTATTCTTATGCATCCATCATATTTCAAAGCTATGGGTTTGCTATGTATTCCAATGTTGATGGGTTCCGGGGCAGGGCAATGCTATAGGTATATTTAATATACCGTCCAATGTTTATTTCAATGTTTTTAATACTGAATGATCATCACTCACCTGTAGGCTTACATTAATATGTTAGTTAAAGAGTGTCGCATACATCAACGACGTAATTATCAATAACAGTTTGTGAATGTGTATGCGTTTTAAGCGCGTGCAATTTAAAAAGTTAAATTCATCTATGAAACAATACTGGTTTTTTTTTGGTATACAAAGATATCTTTCATCTTTAAAATGAAATTAAAAACCAAACTGGTTGGTATGTACAAAGGTATCTCTCTTCTTTGAAATGAAAAAAAATAATTAATAATAATCTTCCTCGTTTCAGGCGGTCCGGGAACTGATGCGACAAAAGTGTCGGTGCCACGGAGTTTCCGGTTCATGCGCAGTGAAAACTTGCTGGAAAAGTCTCCCGACCTTCCGGAATGTCGGCAACACGTTGAAAGGAGGCTACGAGGGGTCCGTTAGATTGGCGTCGAGGTCCAGAAAGAAGTTGCGCCGACGCGACAAGAACAACCGTCGGATGCCGATCGGTCAGAAAGAATTAGTGTATGTGCACAAGTCGCCCAATTACTGCCGACCGGATATGAAGCGGGGAATTCTGGGAACCAGGAGTCGTCTGTGCAACAGAACCTCTTCCGGCTCGGACAGCTGTGATTTGCTGTGCTGTGGGCGAGGATACAATACTCAGGTGGTCAAGTTCGTAGAGCGATGCCATTGCAAGTTCTTCTGGTGTTGTTACGTCAAGTGCAAAACGTGTGAAACGGAAATAGACCTGTACACATGCAAATGAGAGACGGGGGAAAAACTTCAAATGTGGCTTAATTCAAAACGGGTTAACCATGATCCAACGTGAAAGTGGTTGTTTGGTGTGTTCACGAAAAGGCATAAAAGTGCAATTATGAAAGAAGAAAAAACGAAAACACAAAGTTTCCTCTCAAACAGGAAGTGACGTGTGGATCATTTGATGGCGGAGCGGTAGAGACTGCTCTGATTGGATAGTTCAGATTTGTGTTCCACCAATCATTGGATGTATGAGGACACGCAAAATGGGCATATGGATAGAAATCCATCTATGATATTAACAAATGAGTTATGCAAATATTCTTGATACTTGTAAATCTGTACGAGTGGCATATATCTCATTTAGAACATAGATTCTGATTCGCCGATATCATCATCCGATCTATATATGTACACAGATATATATTATGTATATAAATATGTATACATATCGGATGCGTGCTATCCAATTTACATATGAGCGCATGACTATTGATGATCGTATGACAAGGTGAATATTTCTACTTGCGACCTATGGCATACGCAAAGTGTCAACCGTTTGTTTATATTTTACTCTCATTAGAATATTGGGATATCTTGCCTCTCGCTAGAATAAGAATATCTTGCAAAGACTCCGAGATTATATCGTATTTGCATACCTTGTAGCAGATGTTGTATGTCAGTATTTGTAAAATATACATGTATACATGTACGTAGGATATGTAATATTGTTCAGCATGCTATTTATTTCATAAGATGTAAACATTTATTCAAACAGTGTTAATATAAAGTACTTCTTGCTGTTACGTATGTATATAAATAGTGGACATATCTGCCAATGGTATATATGTGTATGCGTTTCGTCTCACTCTGTAAATAACGCTCAGTGTAGAATACATTAAATGTTCGTCACAGTTTTTAACCTGTCTAAAATATATTATACATATTATTACTTTATAAGATATATCTATCCCTTAGTGCATTATTATCTACGATAGGCTTACAATTAATTACGACCATCAACATATGTAGCGATGAATATATTATTCTCCGTTGTTATTTAAGATTGTTTGCAATGTCTGGTATTTGACTCATTTCTAGAATGTAAAAATGCACAACAACAAAATCGTAAATCATATGCAGTTATTATAGTAGTAAATACTTGTATAACATACTATCTATGAGTCAAATATTCATGCGACTTATGCGAATGGTTAGGTACACTTACATTCTGAGAAAGAAAACGAATCATGTCAGAAATATTATTAACATATCTATTGTATATACGAACTACTTCCATTTCCCTCTGACTAGATTTCAGTGGGACAAGAATACTTCATTGAAACCTCCAAATCAACGGCTACGAAACTTTGGAAATATAGATGTAAAACACACCTTGCGCTTCGAGAGGGATGTCATTAGTCCACGTTGGTGTAACATACAAACCCCATCGGGATACTGTACCACTCTTCATAAAATGTATGTTACCCGTGAAGAACTTCGCGGGAAGAACTTCGCGGCTATCTGTGGGAGGGCAGTATTTTCTATTGTGACGTTTTCGTCAGTATCCGTCTTTAAACAATTGTAGCGCCACACAATGGTCGCCAACGGAACCAGTCAACGTCTGCAAGCCCTGACACAACTCCTACAAATACAACCACGAATACCGCCAACCAGTACGAGAGTGGTTAAGTACCTCGATTAGTTTCCATTGAAATTTCAAAATTAGAGATGATAATATATAAAAATAATAATAAAATAAAAAAGGCCGAATTAATAGCATATTGAGTAAGCGTTAAGCCCAACAAACCCAGAACAAATGTTCATGTATAAATATTAGTAAACCTGGAAAGGGCTTATATGAACGACAATAAAAACGTCGATGAATCTGAAACGAACTTGTTGTTTTGTATACGGAAATATGCCGCAATTTCCATTGGTGGCTTTTAGTATTTTCGCTGTGTTTAATGTTCTACTTATAATGACGGTTATTATATAAGTGTTGTGACAGCCACTACTGCAACGACGAGTGCAGGTGCACCAAGAGATGCACTACGTCGTTTTCCACAAGTCATTGACCTCGAAGATATATTGGAGGACCAGCTACAATTACGCATTAGGGCAAGAACCATTATATTCGTCTGGACACACACACACACACACACACACACACACACACACATACACACACACATACAACACAACACACACACACACATACACACACACACACACACACACAGAGTTATATTTATGATAGGCACATACAGTTGAGATTTAGAAATTTGGTACCATTCCGCAGACTAATGCTTCTGCAAGTTCTTGAGGAGTACTTGGAGCCTGTAGATGCTTGGATATTCTTCGTTGTTAAACTAATATACAGCTGAATTTATATTTAGTTGAGTTTGATTTAAATATTTTATTCATCAGAAAATGATTGGAAAAAAAAGTTGTCCAACTTACTAAATCCGCTCCTGTGTATTTACATAAATAATGTACATATATATCATAAAGTAATAAAGAACTATTTGCAGAAACAAAGACAACAGGACAGTAAGCTATACATATATACAGCTGCTATGCATATATACAGGAACTTTTAACCGTTCTATGGTACGGGAAATATTTCATATACCGGTATGGTAATTTACTTTTAGCACGAAGCATGACTATATTTCACTTGTTTCTTACCTTTATCTCGCGAGAGCTCCAGTGATGCACTCAAGACGTATACAATCTGCACAATAGTAATGGGTAATGTCCATGGGTATACGTACAGAGATACTGTAATACAACATTCGTGCATTGAACTGGGGAACGACTGGTGGCATGGCATTTGTTTCACATACAGATGTTTCTAATTTACAAGTATATAGTTGAGAAATAAAGATTCCGTAAAATATTAAGCTACCTAGCTAGTGGGACATTGAGGATGATGTGTCGGTTGAATAAAGCAAGTGTTGACGAATCAAATGTATACATATACATACTACAAATACATAGTTTCACATAGATTCATGTACACGTCGACCATTAAGCAGGAAATATAGCTGTGACTGTGCATTAACAATCTCAAGTGTTTACATGAAATAGTTCATAAGAATGTGAGTAAAAATGTGTTTCATTGTTTACTAAGTGTGTTGTACATGCTGTGTTGTTAGCATGCACTCTTCGTGCCAATTAGTCATGAAAACTTAATGTCCAAACCAACATTTTCAATATCAATATTTACGTTTTAATTAAATCAAGAATTTCAACTATTATATCTAGGCTATAAAAACATATGCAATGTAACTGTTGACTAATACTACTACTACTAATAATAATAATAATAATGCTGGTTACTTCTAAAGTGCATTGTTCCAGGTTTTTGACAGCGTGATCAAAGCATCCAATCATTTTTTCCATTTCTTGCAACCAATTATTTTATTAACTTCTTCAAAATGCTTCAAATCTACCAGTATTTAATTATGTGATATATTGATTCATTAAAATCTCATGTTGTCATGATGATAGACTGGTAATGGTATTATAGAGCCACTTCTTCTGTGACTGGCTCGTATCACTCGGAGATAGTCAGACTTGCTTATCTCGCTCGTCTAGACTGTTATATAAAAGGGGCCTGTTCCGCAATATTTATAGCGAGTAACTACTCTCGTGGCACTGTACGCGTTCTGTACGCGAAAGCAATCACTGCAGTTATATTGGAGCACGTGTGGTTGCCTCCAGCAGAGAGAAGGTTAACCATCTAAGATTCCAGTTCCAGGATAAATAGAAACGCTATCAAGGTTATTCCGCCATCTGTTACTAACATTCTTCAAGATGTTTTGCATCCCGATGTGTTCGCGATATCAGAGTTATTGTCAAACTGTTTCTCTATTTATACACCCAACATGCTAGACTCCCGTGGATAACATTGACCAATAGGAGAAGAATCTCCAGGCACCGGTAGCCACACAATGGCGACAATCTTTGCCACCAGAGGCAAGAAATGCAAGCTGCACAAGTTATCACTTTCTGAGATTGGAATTTGATGTTAGTTTTATGAAGAGATGAGAGGATCATTTTCCCAAGATTTACCGACACCCTGCTGACTGTGTTTAGGCTTGATCACACAGCGGCTTCGCAAACACCACCAGACTGTTTATGTGCCGCGGTGAAGAGAGGGAGTTGGATAGTTCATTAACCTATTCACTTATGAACATAAACCTGGAGAAATACACAGTGATCAGCTGGCGTTTACTGGCACTTGTAGTGTTTTCTGTGCAGGTGCTTTCAGAGTTCCAGAGTGTCTGTAGTGTCACACACATACACTGTATAGGTTGCAGGTTTACAGAGTTTACAATGTATGGGTAACATATCAAAGTTGTAGGCTTCCAGAGTGGCAATATGTGGGATACATCTGGGTTGTACATATTATGTAGGTTTCTACAAAGAGTGCAGAATGGTTGCGCCTCAGTTGCAATGATAAAGATGTATATGTTGGAACGACGGTTAAAGTGTTATATAACACACGTTTAAACAATATCTCTATGTGTACATGGACACAATCCAAGATATACACACATTAGCAGTATCCCCAGAATACCGATGATGATTAACGAGGCACAGATTGTTGTCTTTTTCTGGTGTGGTTCTATATCCAGTCTAGCTTATCTCCAATACAAATTGGCTTCCTATGACCTAAGAAATGGAAGCAGTGCAGGGTATGTCTGGAATGAACAGTTAGCCCAGATTTGCATACCACTCCGTCCCCTTACACAGCGCCACTATAAACATCACACTCAATTGACACAACCACATTACTGAGGGTCAGATGTATACCAGTGTCATACCATCCACGCTGACAGGGGCATTGCTGGATGGGCATTATATCTGCAGATTTGTATATATACTCAAATCAGTGTCAATTTGTAAGCAATTGCCATATCGGCTTTTCTCGTTTCTCACGGTTATCTGCCCTTGGTGAAGACGCTCTCCTGCCTGAGTGAGGCCAGTTGGTGATTAACAAGACAAACTATGGGAGATGGTGTTATTGGAGAAATCCATTAAACACAGACAGTTAACACTTGGACTGGCTGAAGTTATCTGATGCCCAGTCAAGATACACCAGCTGATAGACGGTAGATTGATTCTCCAAGACCTTGATAGAATGGTTTTCTTTTCCCCAGACTGTCACTGTTAGACGTACATCTTTGAAATAAATTAGAACCTATTCACTTGATAAATGTTAAAACCTATTTTTCTGCTGGACTAAACAAATGTATTTTACGTGAGAAATGTTTTATTTGTGATTAAGTGTTTGTGATTGCAAGCTTCTGGGATTGTTCTACGATATGTTATGATGTGGTTCAAAGCCCTGGTTTAACTTTAAGGCAACACTCAAATTTAACTAAAGTTTGAAAAATATGAATGTATGGTCCAACAGCTAGCCGGCGAGGGAAAGTGAGAAAACACTTATTCACTGACCAGGGTAGTACGCTATACTTTGAACATGCTGTTGCCTTGGCATACCACAAACATGCATTATTATTATTATTACTATAGCATTAAATGGATTATATGTATCAACATTTATCATTTCTATCCAAATGCCAAATATCTTTGATGCAAAGTGTTACACATGTAAATTGCTTTCTTCTTTCCAAATTGAACATTTGCCGCAGACAAGAATCTATTTACACGCACTTTCGAAGGTCTGCAAGTTGTTATATCGCTGATATAGACTCAATCCCAGCGAGAATCATCTCGCCAGCATCAAGGTATAACAAACCCTAATAGAGTATCCCTCAGTGCATATAAATGTCACAGTCGTCATTCTGTTCCTTGCACATTGTTTTTCCTTCCGTCTACCTGTGAAACCCGAGAGTATGCTGTACCTCTACCACCCAACCTCACACCTCCAACACCTCCGCCATCTAGCCATTATCCCCACCATGTGAGTATTACGTCACTGGGTCTGTTTTACAGTTAAGGTCTTGCTCTGGCATTTGCTAGGTAAGCAAATTCGCCTGTTATCCTGTGATAAAAGTTACCCATGTTATTTGTCTTTAATTTACTCCTACTTCACCCGGCATTGTTTTCTACCACAGCCTGGTTCTCCGGAACTTCTTCCTTCCTCCTGACACCCCATATCATTCTCCACATTCCCTCTCCCAACCAACTACTTTCACTTTCACCCTCTCCCCTACCAACTACTTTCACTTTCACCCTCTCCCCACCAACTACTTTCACTTTCACCCTCTCCCAACCACCCATCGCCCACCCCTTCGACAAAACCTCGATTTATTTAATTCAAATAAATTTGCTGGACAGTATTTAAACAATAACATTATTGTATCAAAACCAGGAGAGGGCAACTTTAAATTTAAAGAGATTGTGTTTATTCAGATGGAGGGGCATAGTGACGGTTGTTGATTCTAGGAAGTGATGGTCGCGATGTCTGATTATCCTGACTGTATGGGCGTGATCACTATGAACATCTGCAACTGGCAGGATTGTTTTCGGTGTTCAGCAATGCTTTGTTGATATGTCTGGCGGATTCCAAATAAATACTAGTTGGGGGTCTTTAAAGCCATGTTCTTACATGGTTTCTCTGGAACTTCAAAGACAGTAGTCGTCGGGTGAGGAGGCGATATGTCGGAGGCTTTAGCGATGTCTCAGGAATGTCGTACACAGATGATTTAGGATTGTGTCAGATATTTATCAAATTCCTCTGCTATGTTCATAAATAATGTCTTCTGCGTGTAACACTACAGTTGGATATGTTCTTATCCGGTGGATCTGTAAAAATGATGTGAAACATGAAGTTCTGAAGTAAGGATATTTCTTTAACAGAATAAGATTATACTAAAAAAGAATATCCATACATGCGTTGAGGTTTTACATTGTTTTCATTTCAGAAATATCGTGTTAATAGTTGGAGAAGAAATGTTAACATCAGAGATAGCCTCCCAAACGTATATACAATTCAGTTAACCAGTTACTGTCTAAGCACCATCTAAAGCCATCCTCGCGAGAATTACATGTACCAGCCGTAAGTTGTGGGTTTTATTATAACATATAGTTATTGCAGGTTCTCCTCCCACTACCGGTATATGACTGCAATACTATTTAATACCCCCACATACACACACGCACACACACACACGCACGCACACATATACACAAACACCTCCGCCAACTCCCAAAGAGCGCCTGTAGGTAAGACTGAGTTCCAAGAGGAGTCAGCTACATGATGTTCCTGGTAATTCATGCAGAGCTCCACCAGTGACTGCCCCATAGCTCCACCTGTGACTGCCCCATAGCCCCACCTGTGACTGCCCCATACCTCCACCTGTGACTCCTGCATAGCTCTGCCTGGGATACAAAACATACATGACCAGAGTTAGGTGTCCAGGTAAAGGGAGACATCACTCATCCCTTCAACCAGATTCCTCACCCTATTGTTCTAAACTCTACATCGTGCTACAACTGAACAATTGTAAGTTAGAAGTGTGTCAAACAATTGATTCCATATTGGTAATTTGTGTTCTGTTGAATGGATTCTTTTTGCATGGAGGTATGAGCATATAGAAAACATTTAATGTTTCAAACTCTGAAAAGAACAACGTATAAGTAAACATACAATTTTGACTCGCAGTGGCATTATTATATAGATAATGAATAGCTAATCAATAATAATAAGAAGAATATATACATTTATTATGTGCCAAATCTACGCTCAAAAGTATGTATATTTGGATAAAGTATGCATATTAATACTCTCGTCACTGGGTAAGTATGAACTCAGGTTCCCTATCAACCTCTTGGGGAGTATGCAATGAGTACAGTATATCGGTTTTAGCGTCCAGGTAAGCAATACGACTTTCAAAATAGCTGTTACAAATAACAATGAAACTTCTGCAATACAACAAAGTTATGCATTCTTTGAGAAGATGGCCCCAGCACACAAGTGCTAATGTCTTGTAGTGCACGCGTTGAAAGCTTAGGAGCTTATCAGGAGTGTACCATTACATTGTACAGTTTGACAGAGTGCACCATTACAAGCAGAACTTGTCACATACCTGACATACTTGACATGCTTGCTGGGATGACTTCCTGTCAAACATTCCTAATGAGGCATTAAACCACGTTTAAATGTTCCGATAAGGAAAGTCAATTGGTTCCGGGTCTACAACTGCATGGACAGAGCAATGGGGTTAGACAGACTGTAGTACACTATGTTGATGTGTTTTACGAAAATCAACATTTTGTCGTTTATTATTCTGAAAAACAAGAAAACATGTCATTTGTTCAGGTATAGTGTGAAATGTAAGAAGACATCTGTTTTGTGGTGATGAGTTGAATGATATGAGTTTGGGATGTAATGCGCGATACATGATATTTATTGGTATCTTGGCAGCTCATATAATTCAAGCGATGATGTGCTTCATTGCAAACTTTCAATTATATGTAGGTTTAGCTGATGCAATTTAATCACACCGAAAATTATTTGGTGAGTACATGACAATTATTTTAGTACTATTTGGTGAGTACATGACAATTATTTTAGTACTATTTGGTGAGTACATGACAATTATTTTAGTACTATTTGACCAAATAATGTAGTAATTACAGTAATATTCGTGAACCATTGATGTTACAGATAACTGCAAACTATACACAAACATTATAAGTAGCCCAGTCTTCCTTGCCTGTGAAAAGTTCCCCCCTGTGCAGAACATACTGGGTCCTTGAATATGAAGTTTTAGTTCGATGCACCATAGATTACGCATTGTACCACCCAGCGGAAATACTACACAAAAATATTACGTAAAACCCAATTTCCACAATCCCTTTCACCTGAATAAAGATTATATAGTTCGAAAAGATTCATTTCATGCTCATGAGGATAGTCGCATTTTCGAGATCTCGAATTAATGGAAACTTAAAGAGGTAAATGTTTAAGAGCACCTTGATGTGATGATCGATATCGAAGAGCTTGTGCTTTCAGTGTCAACAGTCTGCTCATGTTTCCGTGCAACTGTGCATCATGTTGATGTTGTGTGCTATTCAGGGTGAAATGTGGTGGCATGTGGTCCGCTCAGCATAGAAGTTATTCATGACATGAGTCTCTGGTCCATGGCTCAGGCACCAGGGTTTTACCATGGCTGAGAAGAATACGACTTGTCGTAAATTACTGTTAATAATGCACTGCGAAGACCACGTTATCATCCCGGAGATTGCTATGAAGATACTGCTGATATTGATACATATACATTGT
>JAUTBT010084711.1:0-12101 GCA_032361225.1 Lepetodrilus schrolli | reverse complement strand
ACACACACACACACACACACACACACACACACACACACACACACACACACACACACACACACACACACACACATGGATACTCCTCTTAATGAATATATTATACGGATATGAGATCATGAGACGTAAGTGTAGAGCGAGCAATGTGATGTGAGGCTTATCGGGTGAGATGTGTTGTTGGGTTGAGATATGATGGTGTGTTTAAGGCAATTAGATACCGTGGAACCCCGATAGTCCGACCTTCCATAATCCGATTCCCCCGGTATCCGATCAGTTTTGACTTGTAACCAAACTCTTTACTATATAATTTACCCCGATAGTCCGATGATTCATGTATCCGCATCCGATCGGTAAAAAACATGCAACCAAAGTGCTAAATTAACAGTAGATTGCTTCGTTATTAGTACATATTGTTTTTGTCTTGTCGTCTTGGTTACAAAGGGAAGCAACTCTTCACAATTACCCCATGATTCAGATATCCGATTGATTCGCCATCCGACCTTTTGAGCCTGAAACCGTGCGGTTCCACTGTACCCAGATAGCCAAACGATATTGGCCCAACATTGGCCCAATGCCAGTTTATGTTGGCACCGATATTGGGCCAATGTGGGCATACGACATCGGCCCAATGTTGGTCTAAGATGGCCCACATTGGCACCAATCTAGGTTTTGCTCACAGTCACATGAACGATCTCGGGTCGATGTAGGCAATGATGACTATATTGGCTACATCTAGGCTATATTGGTTCCACGTAGGCAATATAACTGGTATCACCCTTGGCTTTGTGCCAATTATTTGCAATGGATTTTATTGAATGCAATTCACTTTACATGTACATTAAAGATGCCCTAATGTAAATTAATCATGTTTACTATTAATTTAGTGTTCAAATGAGCATGTCATTGGAGAACATTTGATGACCTAAATCACAATCAGCTGTAACATAGTCCATGTTCATTATCCTACGGGTAGCGATTATAAAATCATTCATACGAATACTCCAAAGAAAAACTAAATTTGGTTTATTTATACATACAATACATACACTGTAGATTTAGAAAACTGGAAATCCCATGGAATATCTTGAATCTCACAAATTATGCAGCATTGAAATGAATGCATACTTTAAACTATAGAAATAACATACTAGTATCAGAAATATTGTACATAAACTTTATGATCTATTTATGTATGTGTGATTTAAGGATTGGCGTGATTAATTCGGATTAAAGTATATACATGTAATACCTATTTCTCAAGGATACCAATCAATATGGTGGCATCATGGCAAGTTCTCCAGTGCAGTCACGAACAGAATGGTGGAAACAATTATTAATAATAAAGGCCTGCAAGCCCGACCTAATATTTACAGTACACACATTTCTTATTATTGATTAAACATAATTAGCATGTGTTCACATTTTTAATGCATATTAAGTAAGCGTTACTGCTGAACTCTTGTCTGCATAGGACATGACTTATCTTGGGCCAATATAGGTCCAATGTCGGCACCATCAGTGCATATGGCCATTATGGCCAACATTTAACCAATATCGGCCTAATATAGGCCTGAGGACTTGACCAATCTTGGGCCAATATTTAGTTTAAACATATTTTATTCAAGACGAAATGGATGGGTTACAAGTTATTACAACTTACATGAAAACCTCTCCAAATATTTATATAAGCATATTAAGTAAATCTTTTTGTTTGTTTAATGTACAACTGTACTAACTATAAAATAGTTTCATTTTCTGATATTATTAATAATTGTCCGAACAGACATTTAACAATAGCTTGACATTGATATGTACAGTATATTGTAAAGTAATTCTTTGAATATTTCCTAGCATATCTTCACGGAATGTGCTGTATTTCTGACATTCAAGTAAATAATGGACAGCATTTTCACACGGATTACCACATAGACAAGAAACAATATCAGAAAGTCCAATTGTAAACAGATGGTTATTTCGAGTTTAAATCATGGCATATTCGCCATGCTTTTACTACTACAGGAAGCGACGTAAACATCGGTTCACGCCAGGCCTACCTATACGATCTTTTCGCGAAACGCAGATATGCTTCATGAAAAGGTGAACTGCTATTAGGTGAGGCCATGCATCGTCTGTAACTCATGATCACGGGATAGACTATTCTACTCAGGCTGCGATTGTAGAGTGGAATAGTGCCCCGTGAGTTATACACGATGTAGCTAATTCAATATGGGGATCGCTTCCATTTACGCCTGGACTACCCGTTCGGTAATCGACCTGTTCGTAAAACACAGTCTAAAGTTTACATTTTAATGTCACAGTTTCATCTGTGAGATATAGTGACGATCCTGGTACGAAAGGGGGACAGTTTCCATTTTGAAATTGAATACCGATATATTACATCCTTTAGCTATCTGCTAAAATCAGAAATAAATTAAACCTGGCACATTTCTAAAGCTTCCCATCAGCTTGAGAAACTACCCTCTACTGCAGTTTCAAAGCACATTTGAAGAGACATCTAGGCCGACTACAGGTCTATCTGTATATGAATCTATGAAATATGCGTACATATAAGATATGATTAACTAGCAATATGTATTTATATAGTATGACATTGGAAGCTATAAACCTTAAGTATATGAAGTATATTTTATGTATACTATGTTCCTTGTATGCTAACACTTCATCGCCACTCCAAATTAACGTTGATTGTGTAGAAAGCTGTGTCTACTTAATCGCAATGCACACATTTAAATTATTTAAACATATCCGTTCCATTAATATTATTTGTGAAAGATGTAGTATTTCGGCAGTTTTACCGGTTGGTTAAATTTAGTTACTTAATATTTCAGACCGATTGAAAATACTAAAATTCTACGAGATGTGTGTAGAGAGTGTCCACATACCCTTACAGCATTAATAATGAAACTTACCTCAAATAACAGTCCACGTGACCCATATAGTCTTTAATAATAGTCCACGTGACCCATATAGTCTTTAATATTTCCCAGCAGGTGGACCGTCGTCTTGTTGTCCGCCATTATTTCCTTCAGCTCACCAGAGGACATTCTCAACGCTATGAGGATAATACCTTACAGCAGGTGGTTTAGAGGGGACTGTTCACGTGATCCACCATCTTCCCTAAGCCACGTGATCTAACTCCTATGTAATCGTAGTAAACGGAGTCGGCGTAGCTCGGAGTTACACCCTTCCCTGGGGTAGATTGTGATCCACGGGCGGTAACCATGCAATTATGATACCGCTGAAAACCAATGTGAATAATAAATATTGTCAGAGAAAAAAATATGAATATAAATCGTATGCATGGTACTATTATTGAATCATAGGTAAAATCAATATTCGTATCTAGTATCAACTAAAAATATTTTATCGGAAGTCTATCTTAGGATCATAGGGTTAAAATCATACAATCACAGATTGTTGTCGTTTTCGACCAAATTGGAGTTAGAAATGCAAAGTACATGCACTTATCATACATATTCACGTTGTAGAATAGGTAACATTCTATTGCAGTTTACACTTCCGGTAAAACCTGAATAATGTACTGTAATAGCTCTATTTCATTTAGTCTAATAGACTAAGGGGAATAACTCTAAATAGTCAAAATACGCTTCCACGACCACTGGTAGCATTATAGCTACGTAACATACATATTAAAAAATATGAAAATATGAAAATATAAACCAGTGGGATATGCGGAAAATATAGCTGGTTACCCAATATACTTGTGTAGACACATCAAATGTACATACTTGCATGTAAAAATACGATTGATCATGAAATATGTAAACAAACCCGTGATTGTATGCCTTTAACAATCAATCAATATTCTTTATCATACATTATGTAAATGTACTACCACACGGTAGACACACCAACTTCAACGACTACGTCAACGAACTACAACATCAGCCGTGGCCACATCCCCTAAACAACCAACTAATCATTCATCCAGTCAGTTCCGGACGGTACATATCAAAGCCTGCACATTCAACAGATTCACAATGGACAATAGCTGCACAATTTCACATGGCGTGATGGCTCTAGCATAGCTACTACTATAAGTTCCTGATCACACGTACAAAAGCGAATCCAACGTTATTCAACGGTCATCAAAAATGACGATCAAATGCTTATTAAATTTAGCTTAGACCAGAAATTAAGACGATCGAGTACTTATTAAATTAAACCATATATGTATACTCAACCAAATTAATTAAGGGCCAGTAGCCTTTGTAGACATATACAAATTGCTTTATATTATTCTAACAAAAACGAATTTCCAAATGTCCACAGACGTCAGGTAATATTCAAGAACTTGCAGACATAATGGAAGAAGAATAGTACCAGAATCCTCTAATAGACCGAGAGTGATCATCTGAGATTGTTCTCCTGTCACAAAAGTATGCATATGTTATTTCTATAACAACTGATTCCTGTCAGAACAGGACTTCAACCGAAGTTTCAATTACTCGGCCTGAAAATACAGAATGTATGTAATGCGCAGGAATTAAATGCGGCCATAAGCCAATCGCATTTCTCACATTAACATCATACTCGCATGAATTTTCTGATTTACAGTACTTATAATTAGGCTCGCCTATAGTGGAATAAAGAGTTTTCTTTATTTCCTCCACATGAAAAAAATCCGAAGATTCATAAACATTATATTAATTTACAACATAACTAAGTAGGAATGACAATAAACATATATGTGATTATATATTGGACATAATATTTACAAAAATGTACAGTGGCGAGTTTACATGCAGACTATAGGTTCATATTGCAAATGCGGTTTGAGTAGATAAATATACATTGCAAATTATAACATTATTCTGTGCAGACATGAGCTAACGTTGCAGCCTATTTTATAGAAAACCACTGCATGTACATTGTATATATGAATATATATTTATGTTTACTTCTTCGAATTCTAAAACCGAATTACATTGGAAGATTGCTACAAGTGGAAATACAAACGAGTCCTCGTGATAAGACAACCAGTATAACAAATATCAAGGCCGTGCATATGAAGATAGCATAAAAGAAATACAAAAAGGGAAGCGCTCCAAACGATTTAAAAAGCATTCCGCCAAGGAAAGGAATGACCATTCCCCCAAGACCGAGAGAGGCACCAGAGGCGGAAATGACGCTCGGATTAAGGGTCGCTACGCCGGCACACCAACCATATCCGGCTCCGGTATATATGTCTATGAACACTCCAACTCCGCATGTGGCAATCCAGAACATGATTTGTGAATGAGCCATGGTAAACACAAGAACAGTCAGGAAGAGTAATAATAAAACTAAGTATCCGATTATAAGTTTCTCCATCCCCAGAATAGCCGCAATAAATATACCGAGTATTCTTCCGAGAAGAGAGCTCGCCCAAAATGCCGACGTCATGTAAACCATTGTAGGCTTTGCGACATGGAGAGGGCCATTGACGCCAATTTCTGTCAGATAGGTGGAATACATCATGTGGCCTCCGTACAAAAAGAAATAAAATATGACGAAAAAGATGGAGAAAGCCAGAGTTCCTTCTTCGCGTGACGGTGATGGCTCCATCTCCTCTTCTTCCACTGTTCTCACTTCTGTACGACCTCCTCGCGATCGCCGGTCTGCCCACCAGTACAGGAAGTAGATGATGGCCAGGGGCAAATTGAATCCACCAAGTATATTATACGCCAGGGAAATTCTTACCTCACTTGGATTACACTCAGCAGGCATTTCCTCTGAAGTATTGTTCATGGTCCAAGTAGAGCTATTACTTTTCCTTGAAAAATTTGTAACTGATGTTACAAGGTTATTATCGTTTACATACAATTGATTTATCGACTGAATATTCTGATCAGGAAGTGGAGCCTCGCATAAGAACATTCTTATAATTAAGGTGGTCACCACTCCAGCTATTGTGGGGCCGAAAGTTATCGCTTGGAAAGCCCTGCCTTTGTTTCTACTCCAGATGGAATCGGTCTTTTCGATGGCATCTGCAACACAAAAGTAAAAACAACGAAGACGAGTATCTTAAATAAAATGTCCTAAATTATGGTTGTGCTAGGGCATGCTCTTAAGACTGAAACAAAATACCACACAACCTAATAATTCGAAAAAGTAGTCTAGTCATGCATTACCCATATATGGGCATGTAATGGTATACTCTTAAATCTGAAATAATTAACCATTCGAAAATCAGAGCACACACATGCATTAACCATATAGTGTTCAATGTTTACGAAATTCTAATTCTTTAAAATAAATACCATTTATTTGTAAGTTGTAGAAGCAAATGTACAAAACTAGCCAGTTACTAGTATGTCATTTACAACAGAAGACTAGCCAGATACTAGTATGTCATTTACAACAGAAGACTAGCCAGATACTAGTATGTCACTTACAACAGAAGACTAGCCAGATACTAGTATGTCACTTACAACAGAAGATCATTCCTCGCAGGAACCCGTGTATGGAGAACATGGTAAGAACATAGGCGTACACTGGCACCTCCGCACACAAGGCGACACTGATGGATCCAAACAGCATGCACGCGCACAGCCTCAGGTTGATGTCGGCCATCTTTGCCAGGACTCCGGCCATGATGGCGCCGACGAAATCTGCGAGTCCTGTGGCCAGCACGACGTAGTTGAGCTTCATCAGGTCTGTCTGTAGCAGAGCCTGGAGGTCCAGAAGACTCGGACCTAGGAGGGAATCACTGGTACCCTGTATGGACAGAACGATATTGTAAATTAAAGAGCTGCAATTTTGACAAATTGGATTCTACTATTGTTTTTACTGACATCCACTATTGTTGTTGTTGTTGTTGAACTTAATTCAATGATCGTCCCGATTCGGTAATCGACCTTTTAGTTTACATGTTAATGTCAGTTCCATTTGTGAGATATAGTGACGATCATTGTACGAAAGAAAATATTTTCCATTTTGAAATTTAATTTATCACCCAATACTTCATTTTCGCAGTAGATATCACATTCAAATAACAAGCGATATCTACAGGAGTAAATATCGTTTGATTAGTGGTTTATTTGATTGTTCTACCATTGGGATGTCATCGCTACCATTGTGATGCTATGAAGTGCAAATGCACAGCAGCATAAACATTGCATTCACAGTTAAATCTTTATGATGTGTCATTTTTCTTCTTAAACGACTTTAAAATGATATTGGGTGAGAAATAGAATATCACCCTCGTGTCTTGGAATATCAAGTATATCAACTCGTCGATGAATGTTATTAAATGTTCGGCAAAGCCACGAATTTAATAACTTTCACGACTCGTGTTGATATATTTCATATTCCCAGACACTTGGGTGAGATTCTCTATATACTTAACATATCTATTTGCTACTGTATTTAAAATACGTTGGAATTAAGTTAAATTTGGCACATTTCTAAAGCTTCCAATCAGCTTGAGAAACTATACCCTCTACTCCAGTTTCAAAGCACAATTGAATAAACATTTATTCATATACGTATATAGGTCTATCGCTAATTGCTTCTATCACATGTGCGCACATATTCGTTCCCTTTAAAACAATTTGGGTCAACTCGCAACATATATTCGGTATGACATTGGAAGCTTATATCTGTGAGAATTTCATTGCTAGCTCGAGTTATGTGTACTGGGAAACTATGTTTCCTATCTTGTCCTGTTTGTTAGCTCTTCATTGGAACTCTAAATAAAATCTTTAATGTGTTTAAAACTGTGTCTATTTAATAGTGCAACGTACACACTTCTTGAACATATCCGTTTCTTATCCGTGAAAAGTGTAGTATTCCTGCAGTATTGCAGGTTGGTCTGGCGATTAATTTAATTATTAATAATAATGACGGAATGAATGTACTAAAATTCTACCAGTTGAGTGTAGAGATGGTCCATATATAACCTCAGGTCGAAAAACAACGTTAATAATGAAACTTACCACAAACAATAGAGCCCACGTGACCCATACAGTCTCTAATATTTTCCCGTGGGTGAACCTTCTTCTTGCTGTCGTGTCCACCGTTATTACGTTCAGCTCACCAGAGGACATTCTCAACGCTATTAGTATACCTTACACAAGTTGGTTCGGAGGACTGGTCGCGTGATCTACTATGCACAGCAATGAAAACCAACGTAAATAATGAATATTATCAGAGTAAAGATTTTACTATTAATCGTATACTAGCATTTGCTATTAATATTGAGCTCCACGTTTTTGCATCAGAGGCAAAAACGATAGGCCTATCTGCATGATCTACTCATCAAGAATGACCGAAGGTCTATATTTGTCTATGCCCCATGTGTATGATATACGCAAATAGTTTCAAAGTATTGACGGTGCTCATTTACTATTGACAATAAACTGTTGTACCTACCAATCACCACGTAGATGTAAGCGTATGTGACCTATTGGTACTGTCCACGTGGATTGCTATAATTCCTATGCATTGTAACGATTGTATGTATCAACACGAGGACTTCCCCCGCCCCTTCCTAGGTCAGCGACCTAAGTAACATTGATTCCTCTAATAGGGAAATGTGATTTGTTTTGGCGGAAATATAGTACCAAATATTGGATATTTAATAAACATGTCAGTGTTTAGTATTGCCAGGGGCGGATACAGCATTTTAGAAATATGTTTTCAATTTAATACGGTGGTAGTATAGTCGTGATCATTTAAATAGACCTTGTGTTTTATTTTCAAATGATAAATTACACGGGTATCCTAGCAGAGTTTGCTTTATGTTTTCGTGAAAACTGACCAAATCTCCAGTAGATTCTGGTTATGTACGATCCCCAACATGTGCAATGACGCTTATTAACCGAGTGGCTTTAGATATCGTCTATATCCTGCACTTAGGGATAATCTTTGTATTAGACTAGCATCAACGATAGATATTGTCCCTAAGTGCAGGATATAGACGATATCTAAAGACACTAGGTTAATAATCTCCGTATCATCTAATGTAAAGCTTAAATACTTCTCTATAAGAAGAAAACATCAACGTGTTAATCGACATTTTATAAAGTTACGCGTAGGAATACATGCAGGTCAGTAAATTGTAAACCGCTTCACGCATTGATAAATACCACAAAGGAAAAGAAACATCTTTAAGAATAATTCTTATTACAAATTGTAAATATAAATTAACTGCCCTCGATTGGCACATCTAGTCTCAGATCGTAATTGTCATTTTGTTTACTATTTCCATATAGTAGCATCTATAAATAGAAGTCATACACGATCAGAGCTCCCTAATTTGTAGACTTATTAGTCAGGCAAAGTAGCATGATACACGAAATATCTTGTTCTCATAAACTTACTTGAATTGCATTCTCATTACTGGTTATTTCAAGGTATTTTGGTAACATTTTAATAAATCCTATGTTATTTTACATGTTTACACATAATGAATGGCAAAATTAGGAATATATTTAGAAAGAAAACGGCAAAAACAGTGTAAATAATGTGCATATTCAACTTTCCATTAGATGATCATTGCTATGTTGTACAAGAACAGCTCCGGGATCGTCACCAAAATGTACTACTAGTATTATACCGTTTGCTAGTAACATCTTGCGAGGAAATAGACTTGAAGCAATTCAATGACAAAATATCAGAAGCCAAGCAGCTGTTAGATGTAACCAGCTGTTTACTTCTTCTTGTACTACTAGTGTATGTAACTTCTGTTATAGTCATATGGTCAAAGCATGATGAATCACAGTTATACCTGATGCTGTTATATAAATAATCTTACGAGCACACAGTATATATATATATATTTATATATAACTTTAATTTGAAGATGTCAGAACAATTCCCTTCCACCTTCGACGAATTGCCCACCCCTTGTCTGTTGGTGGACATCGACAAGGTGAAGAGAAACTGTCAGAAGATGATTGACACTGCTAAGGCCATGGGGGTGGAGCTACGACCGCACATGAAGACTCACAAAACCATGTAAGTTGTAAGTCATCATCGTGTGCAACAGCAGGATACTACTAGTATTCCACTGTGCCATATAATACCATATAATACCATATAATACCATAAAGTAGAGTGGAATAGTATACATTGGGGAATATAACACACGATGGTAAAGTATATCCACGTTTGTATCAATAGAATCGAATTCTTGAAGTATATTTATAACGTAAAATTTTAAATAATACCAAAACATGTCAACATTTATTTTTCAAGCTTGTACAATACTCAACATAAAACAACTCATCGTAAGATCATACATTTCAGTGAAAGTGGCTTCATTGCCACTGGCGGATCAAAGAGGAAGATAGTTGTCTCTACTGTTAACGAGGCAGAATTCTATGCTTCAAACGGCTTTGACGATATACTATGGGCTCGACCTATCTCTAAAAACACGATACCGAGGTAGGGGCATTTTCTGCTTTCCAACGTCTAATAAACCCAAACGTAATTGTTGCATCATTGGCCATTATGTTAACTGTTGGTAAAATACTACAATCAATGTGAACAAACTGTATGTAGTATATTATTATGAAGTCCTCATTCCATACGATCCAAATATATGGTCGGCGGGAGGTAGTCATTGCAAAATACAAAATGTCCTCAATTCAAACCCGCCATCGAGTCCACACATCAATATTTTCACACATGTTACCTTTCCGAATGCTGTAATAATTATCATATATTATTAGAATCACCGCAGTGCATTTATCATCATTGATCCATTATTATTAGTCAAATGCAGACGTAGGCCAATTGCAATACTGTACACTATATCCAGGTTATAATAATATATATAAATAATATATAAAATATATATAATGCATTTATATAGCGCTATTTAACCATATAAATATAGTCCCTGCTCAAGAGCGTTCAGTCAAATGCTCTTTGGAAGAGGTTGCTGTTCAGCACGGATTTAGAACTTCTGGCAGGTGTTGGAAATTTATTCCGACTTCACACCCAATGACAAAAGAAAATGCCAAACATGAAAATGTACATATGAAGCAAAAATGTCTTCTTTTTTTTAAAATCTAAAAATAATTAAACAGATCTGTCACTGTAAAGGTGTCGATGATGTATAATGCATTTAATTATGTGGTCTATGGAGCAGCATTGATCTAGGATGCCATAATCACGTTTGTCAATCACTTACAAAGTCCTCATCAGAACACATTGTATATTGCAATATCTCAATTGGTAAAATATGTTTAGCCCATAATGCTGACATGTCTTTTCTGGTACTTATACTCGATTCTCCTGAACGGTGTGCACGTATAGACAATTTGGTGTTGATCATGAAAAGGGCTTGCAGGTCACGTGACCATTCTATGGGCGCCACATTCACGTGAGTATACGCCTATCGTTCGTGGCACACAGAAAAACATATACAAATCTGCAGAGAACAACTAGTATAAATTCCTAGACTGTTGCTTATCGACCGGCGACGCGCTATGCGCAGGTTGGAAGCTGCAGAAGCCGTACCGGAAGTGGTGTGTGTGTTAAGTTTCAGCCATAGATTATAGTTGATCTATGGTTGCAGCCAACAGGCGACACATACTCCGATAGCGTGTACTCAGCTAAGAATCATCAGTAGACAGTCCACGGTCAGGATCAACGCGATCGAATGACGTCACGTATTGGATGATGGACACACTACGATTACGTCATCTGTGCAATCGCTGTCATTGCCAAATCATTGTCTCTTGGAAATGTTCAAGGTTGTAGTATAAATCATTATAAATCGGTCGCACTATGCATATCTTGGAGCTAGATGCATAGATACCTTGGTCCAGTTTTGACGTTGTCAACTCGCCCTTACGTATTGAATAATTGCCCAAATAAAGTGATGAAAAACAATGATGTTTCGTGTAGCGTCACATAACTTCATCTAATTAACATAACAGAAAACTGCAGTTCGTTACCTTCTTTAAATCCATTTCAGTCTCATTTAGTCTTGTATATTTAGTTATAATTTCTTACTATGACGTTTACACGATTTCGCGACTAATGATTGGTTAAAATATGGTCACGTGACAAAAGTTTACACGACAAATTGTTGCGTTCATACTCGTGTAAACTTCACAAAAAGTTTC
>JAUTBT010084710.1:0-12101 GCA_032361225.1 Lepetodrilus schrolli | reverse complement strand
TACTGTTAACCACTCAAACTAACCCTAACTGTAGCCCTAACTGTTGTAGATACTGTTAACCACTCAAACTAACCCTAACTGTAGCCCTAACTGTTGTAGATACTGTTAACCACTCAAACTAACCCTAACTGTAGCCCTAACTGTTGTAGATACTGTTAACCACTCAAACTAACCCTAACTGTAGCCCTAACTGTTGTAGATACTGTTAACCACTCAAACTAACCCTAACTGTAGCCCTAACTGTTGTAGATACTGTTAACCACTCAAACTAACCCTAACTGTAGCCCTAACTGTTGTAGATACTGTTAACCACTCAAACTAACCCTATCCCTGTTGTAGATATTAACCATTCACTCACACTAACCCTAGCCCTAAGCTAGATCCGCTCTACATATTTGTGTATGTATTGCAGGATGAGCCTGTGGATGAGGATGAGAGATTGGTGTATAGCATTATGCGTACCACCCTGCAGGACCCCAACACCGCCAGTCACCAGGCCACATTTGGTTCCTCTTCTGTCTACCATCGGGTCCCGGGTCCCAGAGAGTTCAACAAAACGATGCACTGTCCAATCAGAAAGCAGACAGATGTCCATTATTCCTCTGACCGGCACGAGCATCGACCCACGTCTGCTCGATCTGCTCGCTCCAACCTGAGTTCAGCATCTCGCGTCAGTCTGACTGGCAACAGGAGGTGTGGCACGTACGATGGAGACGTGCTCCAGAAGAGAGCTCACGTCTTCACAGAGCCAGACAAAGCCTTCACACCGCGCACACTCAAGTCCAATCGCCAGTCACGGCTCAGTGAATACAAGTACTACAACCGGCCAGCGAAGAAACCAGCTCTGCAGGACGGCGACGACTTGAAGCTCACAATGCAGAGGTCAAAGACGCAGGAAAGTCGACCGACACCCAAACCACGTGGCGCCCGCATGGACGAGACAACGACATTGTCTGAAAGCCAGCTGATGCTTGAGACATTGCAGACACGTGACTACAGCCGACTGAGCCGCAAGAAGCAAGATGGCGTGCCCACGTTGGAAATCTCCATGGATGCGGACCACCAACACTGGTTGGAGGACCAGGCTTACAAGGCCAAGCTAAGGATGAAGAACGGCAGTGTTGCTGCACTATCCGACCCACTTCAGAATGATGCCAGAGTTGTCAATGGCGCACGTGGCACCAATCCACTGACTAAGTAACTTTTCTTATATATCTATCTCTCCAATATACAGTAGGGATGCCAGCTGATGGTGGTAGTGGCTGGACTGTGACTGGACTCCAACTGTGAAGAAATGCTACTTTAATGTAAACTTCCCTAGATATAGATAAATATATAAATATGAAGACATGTACACTGCCACTGTTTTACCTAGGTTGTGAGTTTCTTACTAGTGTGACTTTCTACATACTAAATGATCCATCAGTGCTACTTCCATGTTGTAGGCCCACTATGCTACTTGCTGTCTGGAATGGTAGCCTGTGTGTTTTGACCAATGTAAATGACCTATGACCTCTGTATGACCCTTGTATGACCTCTGTACGATCCGTAATAGAGCTGTTGGTAGTTCAACTAAAGGGATAGTCCAGGAAACTCAAAATTATTTTAAAGTTTATCCAAATTGTGTAAAACCTGCGCCCTCTCTGTTGGCAGGTCATTCGGCTCTAAGTCCCTGAACAGAATCCGATTGTCACAAGCGTAAGTAGTCTAGAGGTGCATTAATACAAGTGTGGCTGATTGTCTCTCCGTCTATATCTCCTGCTATTTCCACCTCAGCTTAACCCTCGACTCGCTGTGCTGTCATAAACCCTGTAGTTAACCCTCTCCCTACTGGGTTAATAGCAACCACAGCAGGAAGAGGGTTAATTGTGTTGCCGCCAGCTGCAATTCCATACTTTTGTTTTAGAGTTATATTTCTTTGCGCCACTTTTTTGTACATTCATGTACGATTACTGTATCCACTGTAGCCTTGATGAACTCGCCAGATGAAGGATCCAGAAGTATTTATTCTAATCAAATACAAAATCCTTACAAATCCCTTCAACTAATTACAATACAAAAGTCTAAAAGGTTCCTTCAAACAATTACAATATTAATGTCTTACACATTTTTTAAACATATTACGATGCAAAGACACTCATTTTAGAAATACCTGGGCTCTGTTCCATAATTTCATAATGTATATGTAAAAAAAGTTCCACATAATGTACTTGTTAGGGTAATAGTATATACATCACTGTAGATACTTGTTAGGCTAATAGTATATACATCACTGTAGATACTTGCTATGGTAATAGTATATACATCACTGTAGATACTTGTTAGGGTAATAGTATATACATCACTGTATATACTTGTTAGGCTAATAGTATGTGAGTGAACAGCTGTTTAATGTCTCATAGAGTTGGCTGCTATGTTATGAATTAATGTACTATTTGTATGTTAGTGTTAGTCATCATGAGCTTTGACAATATATTGTTGAAACTGTAGATATTTTATCCCATTTGTAAATGTTTATGATGAATACATTTGTAGTAATTGTTTAACGTAAAGTTTCTATTGTTTAACATGTATACATTTATTTGTTTGTACTGATCTTCCAATGTTTACTTGTGGCCTTACCTAGATACAGACTTACCTAGATATAGACTTACCTAGACTTACATAGGTGTAAACACTGCACATTAAGTTTTCATATTTTTTGCTGATTTTATTTTATGACAAATAAACACATAATTCTTCTGGTTTTAAAGAATAAAATTGTCTGTGAATATCAACATACAGTTCTTCTGGTGCCCTAAGAATAGTATTATCTATGAATATCAACATACAGTTCTTCTGGTGCCCTAAGAATAGTTTTATCTATGAATATCAACATACAGTTCTTCTGGTGCCCTAAGGATAGTATTATCTGTGAATATCAACATACAGTTCTTCTGGTGCCCTAAGAATAGTATTATCTGTGAATATCAACATACAGTTCTTCTGGTGCCCTAAGAATAGTATTATCTGTGAATAAGTCCTTGTTGGCTGTGAAGTCTGCATTATTGGCTGTGAAGACCGCCCATTGTCAAGCATAATAGATATCAAAGGACTAGCCAATCAGCATTGATCTTGTCAGGCAACTAGCCAATCAGCACTGGACTGTGGGTGGCTGCAATCACATCACAGTCATTTTATAAGGTCACAACTTTTACCTATGGTCAAACCAGGTCACCCCATAGCCAACTTGCTAGAATGCTTGGATACCGGTAATAGGTTTTGACTCATCATTTACAATTACTACTAAACTGTGTGAGGTAACATCCAAAATTATGTCCATTTGTTTACAGTTCTTGCTTCTCTACTTTTAATTCAAATGTGAAATTTTACAACACCATGGTTAAAGCACCTCTGTCACGGATATTTTGCCATTTGTAAATTTTGTTTAAATAAAAAAAAAATATATATATTCAATATTACTTTATTGAAATTTCACGTTCCTACTATGCACATGACAATGGAAATTCTGTGTTTCAAAACTATTTTATTTTCATTATCAGAGGGACCATTTATTTTTTATTCAAATGTAACTTATGCAAGATAAATCTTATTGTATATAATTATATAATTATATAGTATATAACTATCTGGTAGATATAGTATATAACTATCTGGTAGATATAGTATATAACTATCTGGTAGGTATAGTGTATAACTATCTGGTAGATATAGTGAACTATCTGGTAGATATAGTGTATAACTATCTGGTAGATATAGTATATAACTATCTGGTAGATATAGTGTATAGTTCTTATAGAAAGAAATGTTAAAGTAGGTAATTTATGGTGCTTCAATGAATTTTATTTTATGGAAATCGATGTCTAGTGTATTGCATCTCTAATCATATCCATGAGAGAGTTGCTTTAAGTAATAAATCAATAAATAAATCAATAAATAAATCAATAAATAAATCAATAAATAAATCAATAAATAAATCAATAAATAAATCTCTACCCTGAGTAAGCTGTATGGAATGTCACCATGTGATCGTTACTGATGTGTGAAGTGCTGTACTTATCTGTGTCACAGGCTAAGACTCTGAGAGATTGTAGCATACAAATTAGTGGACATTTCTGTCACCAACTAAAGCTCAAAGAGATTGTAGCATACAAATTTGTGGACTTATCTGTCACAGACTAAAGCTCAGAGGGATTGTAGCATACAAATTTGTGGACTTATCTGTCACCAACTAAAGCTCAGAGAGATTGTAGCATACAAATTTGTGGACTTATCTGTCACAGACTAAAGCTCAGAGGGATTGTAGCATATAAAATAGTGGACATATCTGTGGGCCAGAGGATGGTAACTGACTAGCTATATAGCTGTAGAGACCTATACTAACGCCAGATTGCACCTGGCAGCCAGTGCAGTGGAGACTCAGACTTAACCGTCACTATTTCTAGTATTAAAAAAAAGAAAAGAGGAAAAAAATATCAAGAAAAACTCTCTTATCAAGGTACATTTAAGAAATAACTGTCATTTTATGCTTGTTCACTGAAGTATGAATGATTTTAAAGTGTTAGTTAAACTTGTGTGAAACCGTGGTGCATTAATACAATCAAACAGAGATTTTCAGTATGGGTCTTCCGATTGTCGACTCGTTTTTATGTAGAACATTTTCTTGATATATATGATCGACAAGGAACAGTTATTAAAACAACATGAAGGTAGGAGTTCGTGAGAGGTAATAGCCATGTTCTGAATCTTAAAATAAATATTATACTAGCTGTTTATTTCATGGACAAACATCTGCTACGATGACCCGATCTTTAAATCGTTAGACATGATATTATTGTTAGAATCTGATGCTAGCTGCGACTGGAATCATGTAGCTATCACATTAAATTCTGTTAGTTGTTAGACGACATACATGTACATACAATTATGGCGATGGACTAGATGTAGTCATGAAAACCTGCACCTAGAAAAGAAATAAGCGTAAAATAAAATGATGCACTGTTGTAACTGACAGCCATCACGTAAAAGAACAAAGCTGACATTCCATTGTATTGAAAGTAGTTTAGGGAAAAGTATACACAAAAGTTTACAAGAGTATGAATGCAACAATTTGTTGTGTAAACTTATGTCACAGTACCATGTTTTAGCCAATCGGCAATCATGAAATTGTGTAAACGTCATATTAAGAAATTATTATCTTTTATATACTCATATATACGTATATACTTTAAAATTATTCATGAAAATAGAAGTAAAGCAGGCTTTCTACAATATATGTCCCTAAGATTAGCTAGAGTTCATTCCCTTCATGACCTTGACCCTTGTCTCCACAGTGAGGAAGAGCAGAAGTACGTCCAGTTTGCCAAGGCCGTCACTGATGAGGTCCTGAACAGAGGGCTGTATACAGATAGGTACGTTTGAGGTCCTCGACAGAGGGCTGTATACAGATAGGTATGTTTGAGGTCCTCAACATAGGGCTGTATACAGATAGGTACGTTTGAGGTCCTCAACATAGGGCTGTATACAGATAGGTATGTTTGAGGTCCTCAACATAGGGCTGTATACAGATAGGTACAGTTGAGGTCCTCAACATAGGGCTGTATACAATTAGGTACCTTTGAGGTCCTCGACAGAGGGCTGTATACAGATAGGTACGTTTGAGGTCCTCAACCGGGGTGGGTGGGGTGTCAGGACAGGACATTAACGGTTGTCTGCTTGCCCGGTACAATTGATTTTGGGTGTTGGACAAGTAGATCTTGCCCGACCGGACTAGTAAACTATTATCGGTAAAACGAAAGCTTCAAAATTTTAGCCTGCCTGGTCATTGTCGACACAATTCTGTCTCCTTATAAAGGCTGTGCCTGGATGACCCCCTTATGGTTCCAATAATATTTATTTATCAGTGTTTCTATCCTGTTTATGAATTAACGTAGTCCACAAGCTCTATACACATCATGCATTTTATTAAAAGCTGGATGTAGCCTTGGAAACTTGATCTTGACATCACAGCGTATTTGTCGGCATTACTTGTAATTTCAGAAATATTTCCGTTATTTTTCATGAACAAATCTTTCATCAGGAGAAAGGTTTAAGGTCAATATATACATGTAAACAATAAAATATGTTTTTACTTATTAGTTTACCGTGTTCACATAGAAGCCAGGATTAATATGACAATGAGGGACAAAATTAAAATTATCTGCCCCTGATTACAATTATCTGCCCCTGATCAAAGGTCCTCGATATACGATTTGTGCTTTACATGTCATCATCTTATCGCTTTTCGCAGTCCTACAGTGAGTTTAACTAACCCTATTCCCCTGTAGTATTTGTGGATCTATTGAGATCTAACAGACAGCTGACGGCCTACTGCGAAGCACTGAAATTACAAATACATTGAAGGGAGGCAACTTAACATTCTTATGTATGCACTGTGAGCCTCGTTATCGTCTGCCTATGGCTGCCGCGTATTAAAGGAGAATGTTTGTTTTGGTTAGTTTATATGTTCGATGCATACATACCATTTCAATATATGGGAAATTATATTTATTTAAAAAACATGTTTACACATTTCTATAAATAAAATATCAGTATAGATCAGCATAATTTACTATGACTGTGAATATAGAATCATTTCTATATATATACATTTCCGATTTCTTTACCCGGAATGGTGATTATGTATTAATGTTTAACACGCATTTCATGCACAATACAATGATAAACTAAAGATTCAGCATGTCTACTACTGTAGTGAGACTGACTTACTCACAGACTGAGTCAGCTGTCTAGACTGACTTACTCACAGCTGTCTAGACTGACTTACTCACAGCTGTCTAGACTGAGCCAGCTGTCTAGACTGACTTACTCACAGCTGTCTAGACTGAGTCAGCTGTCTAGACTGACTTACTCACAGCTGTCTAGACTGACTTACTCACGGGTGTCTAGACTCACGGCTGTCTCCAGTGTAACGTGAGGTTTTACCTCGCTAATCCAGTATTGTATTACATTTGATGGCGGTAATGTTTCAGTATTGTATTACATTTGATGGCGGTAATGTTTCAGTATTGTATTACATTTGATGGCAGTAATGTTTCAGTATTGTATTACATTTGATGGTGGTAATGTTTCAGTATTGTATTATATTTGATGGCAGTAATGCTTCATTATTGTATTACATTTGATGGCAATAATGTTTCAGTATTGTATTACATTTGATGGCGTTAATGTTTCAGTATTGTATTCTATTATATTTGATGGTGGTAATGTTTCAGTATTGTATTATATTTGATGGTGGTGATATTTCAGTATTGTATTATATTTGATGGCAGTGATGTTTCAATATTGTATTATATTTGATGACAGTGATGTTTCAGTATTGTATTATATTTGATGGCAGTAATGTTTCAGTATTGTATTATATTTGATGGTATTACAGTATATGTCACCTTTTTGAAGGTATAAACCATACAAACTCCATGTACAAAAACACAGTTGGATAGACGGTTAATGAATACAAGACGTTATATACGAGACTACTTCGAACGTTCACCTTACATTGAAAACAACTATTTTAGAAGGTATAATACATTACCTACTATATACATGCGCATGCTATTAAAAATATTGAATTATTTGTGTGTATTTTGTCACTTGGTTCCGCCTCGATAGGTAACTGTCCATGAAGCAAGTACATTTTTACACTCGTTGTGCAAATAATTCGAGTATCAGGAAGGTGGTCCCCACGGACGTCACATGTCACATGACCATCACTTCTGCTTGGCGAAGAATTTTCAAACTCATCGACTGTATACTTTTATTTATGTCTTTCACTGTAAATAATACATTTCCCTAATATACACAGCATCTATAGTGTTGATACTGCAGGATCTTAGCTTCCCTCGCTAAAATTAATTTGAGTTTGGATGTTTTCGCCATAATTGGACGTTTTTGCCACCCTTTGGACGTTTTCATCAATCTCTTGGTATATGGTGATATACATGAACTAGTTTACTTATCAGATACATAATTGATCTCTGAATTAAAACGCATGCATCCCATGATTTTTTGTGTGTGTGTGTGTGAGTATGTGTGTGTGTGTGTGTGTGTGTGAGTGTGAGTGTGAGTGTGAGTGTGAGTGTGTGTGTGTGTGTGTGTGTGTGTGTGTGTGTGTGTGTGTGCATGCACACATGCAGCACTCTAATGTTAGTACAACTCTTGCTTGTCTTTGCAGCGTGCTCCAGAAAGTGTTTAATAGGCACATGGACAGACACCGAGAAGAACTAAAGATTGTGAGTCCTAACACTAACCCTGACATAAATCACAGCAGACTAAGTCCAACTAACACTAACCCTGACACATATCACAACAAAGTCCAGCTAACACTAACACTGACATAAATCACAACAAAGTCCAACGAACACTAACCCTGACATAAATCACAGCAGACTAAGTCCAGCTAACACTAACCTTGACATAAATCACAACAGACTAAGTCCAGCTAACACTAACCATGACATAAATCACAACAGACTAAGTCCAGCTAACACTAACCATGACATAAATCACAACAAAGTCCAACAAACACTAACCCTGACATAAATCACAGCAGACTAAGTCCAGCTAAAACTAACCCTGACATAAATCACAGCAGACTAAGTCCAGCTAACACTAACCATGGCATAAATCACAACAGACTAAGTCCAGCTAACACTAACCCTGACATAAATCACAACAGACTAAGTCCAGCTAACACTAACCATGACATAAGTCACAACAGACTAAGTCCAGCTAACACTAACCCTGACATAAATCACAGCAGACTAAGTCCAGCTAACACTAACCCTGACATAAATCACAACAGACTAAGTCCAAGGACATATTGATCCATCACTGCAAAAACAACTATATTATATTATTTTGTCATTCCCCTAATCAAACTTTTCAGAGTTTGTATTTTTCGCTTGATTCAATTCATTAAATTCAAATTAATGATCCTTTTCTTATTACATTATCACTGAAAAATGTCCTATAACTTCAGAGTTATTTGTTTCAGTCCAGAATGAGAGCCATACTGGATAAACTGAGGGCAGATCTGGGACTGCCAGATAAACATGATCCGTTTGAGTTTGATGAGGTCAGTGATGAGGTTCTGGCTGAGAGAAGTCTTCAAGCTGATCCTGCAGTAAAGGCTGCCCGTTTGGCACGGCAACAAGGTGATGACCTTCACCCAGGAGACAACACTCTCAACTCAACGACCAGTTTGGACTTTGCCAGCACAGGGGAGGCCTTCAGTACTGTGAGGTCACAGCATAGACGAGGGTCACAGGCTAGTGAGTCCAGGTCAGAGGTCAGTGACCAGAAGTCACAGTTGAGTGATTCACAGTCAGGTTTGGGGAGGCTGTCTGGCCATGACAATAGAAACAGTTTGGATGTGTTGCCATTAGCAACCAAAGTCGTCGATGCTGAGGGTCGGCACGCAGATGCAGTTACCATGGCAACATCCGAGTTGTCGGCTACACAGGTGCTAGAACAATACCAGATGACTGTGAAGAACTGCGACACCCAGAGTGCAAGTAGGTCGGTCAGTGAGGTGGATGTCAGTGAACGCACAACTACAGCATCTCCCAGAAATACAGTCAGTGAATTTGACTCTGGCCAGTTGCAAGTTGCACCCACACAGAGCCCCTGCCAGACCACACACAACCCTGGCCAGGCCCCACCCAGACCACACAGACGTCGAGCAATGGCCGACTCCAGTGGTCATGGTTCTCATCTGGAAATGGACAAAGTTGAGCGTGCAGATCATCAGCAAAGGCAGACAACTGCTAACAGAGATAAATCTGTAGAAGGGAAACATATGGACCACCATATTTCTGAATCCAGAGAGGTCAAGGTCACTGATGCTGGTCATAGATCGAGTGAGGTCAAGATCATAAAAGATATCCCAGAGGTCAAGGTCAAAGGGGATGCTCTGCAGTCGAGTAAGAACGTACCAAGTGAGGTCAAAATGACCGATGAAGAATATGAGGATGACTATGAGGATGACTACGATGCCGATGATGACGACGGT
Organism: Lepetodrilus schrolli; assembly: GCA_032361225.1. NCBI lineage: Eukaryota > Metazoa > Mollusca > Gastropoda > Lepetellida > Lepetodrilidae > Lepetodrilus > Lepetodrilus schrolli. The sequence continues at coordinate 2,029 of JAUTBT010084710.1, read as the reverse complement.
CAGGGCGCCGACACACATCTGTCATCAGATGATGACTTCTGATGCCTGCTTGATATGGTGACTGCATATACTCTGTGTTTTTTATTCCATTTTTATACACCTTTACTATGGTATTATTTTGCTATGGTACTATTTCAATGCTGCTATTATTATTAGTCTTATTTCTACCTGTGATACCAACTGCCTTGCAATATGTGATTTCTGCTCTTTATTGGGTTAAACACTTTGTTAAATACTTATCACTACAGTATGCAGGAAGTGTGATTCCAGTCCAAATAACCTGTGATAATTGTGTACAAGCTGTCTATGTACACACACACCACAGTTAGACTCTATGTGGTTAGACTGAATGTGACTGAATGTCAAAGGATTGGTCCTTTTGCTTGCATGTCTCCAACCTAATGACCTAATGACATGGCTTACTGCTGCCAGACTGGCACAGTGTCAACTGTTAAAACCAATCTAATATCTGTCTCTCTATCTGTCTATATCTGTCTCAATATGATACCGTTTGTGATATGTCATCGAATGTTTACACATTGCTTCATCTCATGTACAAGGCTGTTCCTATGTTTACCATGTGATGTCACATTGCTCACAATTGAAACTGGTCTCATTGTTTGTGTTATATTTTTGTTATGCGAGTTGCAACATTTAGCAATATTTAATTGGTGATAGACATTATTGTAAACTGAGTATATTCATGTCACAGTTAGTTATGATCATAGCTAATATAATTAATATATTTTATGTAGACATTTTGTATAAATATATAAATATAAACACATCAGAGAGTTGAATAGTTGGACAAGATACAAGGCTATCCAGTATATAAATTCAGATGCAGTTTCTTTTGAAATATATGTATTTAATCATGAGACTCAAAAAGACTCTGATTAAGATAGTGTTTGCTCTTACTGAAATTAACAAATAATAACATACCTGTCTCAACTAATTAGATAAATAATTTTTAATGATTTTAAATACATTAAAATAATAGTTTTTAATGATTTTAAATAATTAAAATAATAGTTTTTAGTGGGTCGTATACACAGCCTGCCCATTAGCGGCCATTATTAGGCTGAGTAAACACACCTCTATGACAATGAAATGCTCCGCTTATGCATAGATTAACAAACACTAGTTTAAACCATCTAAAGCAATAAACATTTTAAATATGTGACTATTTAAGAAAAACATGTGTTAAATATTGGAACATTTAAAATATGTTAAAATTAAAATTGTGTATTGACAACGTATCCTTCAACCAAGTTTGATGAAGTCCTAAAGCATCTAAACACTGCATAGGAATATTGCTTCCATTTCTCAGACAATGTTACAAACTACTCAGACACTATTACAAACTACTCAGACACTGTTACATTCTACTCTACAATCTACTCAGACGGTTTTCCAACTCTACCTATTTCCTCTTTCTCGTTAGAACCAGTCCCAAGTCTAACTGGGGCATCTCCGTGATGTTGGTCGAAAGACTTCAAAACTGTCATTAATTCAAATATGTTCGGCTGGCTGTGTCTGATGGTTTGGTGAAGATGGGGATGCCAACCTGCCAAATGGTTGTCAGTTCTAGGCTGTCCTTGTGCAGTCATTTCCGATTGATTCCAGACAGAGGAAATCTAACACAATAATCCACCCAGTTGCTCACAATGTAGTCTTTAAAGTGTTCACAGTGTAGTCTTTAAAGTGTTCACAGTGTAGTCTTTAAAGTGTTCACAATCACAATGTAGTCTTTAAAGTGTTCACAGTGTAGTCTTTAAAGTGTTCAGAATGTAGTCTTTAAAGTTCACAATGTAGCCTTTAAAGTTCACAATGTAGTCTTTAAAGTGTTCACAATATAGTCGTTAAAGTTCACAATGTAGTCTTTAAAGTGTTCACAATATAGTCTTTAAAGTTCACAATGTAGTCTTTAAAGTGTTCACAATGTAGTCTTTACAATGTAGTCTTTAAAGTGTTCACAATATAGTCTTTAAAGTTCACAATGTAGTCTTTAAAGTGTTCACAATGTAGT